>JAMZAV010002255.1:0-149641 GCA_024449915.1 Sweltsa coloradensis | reverse complement strand
GATTAGTCGTCCGTGATATTACAAGTTAATTAAATTTATTCATGGTGTGTTTAATGGTTGTATTGTTTTCATAGTTTATGAAAGAACAGAAAATTATACAGATGAAAGTGATGACAACAGACAAAATATTGTGTGGAATGAATTATGAAGTATGTTTGATGTGAACTAATTAATTTGGTAAAAAAATTTACTTCGGATGAGAAATTAGTAAGTTTGTCACTGCGACTTCTCATATGTTTTGGTTTGTTTATTGGTTTTAAGGACGCGTCCACCGTTAGGTGAAATGCGCCGCAGAAACCAAGAGGCTATGGGAAGAAAATCCCATGCTGGTCAGAACCAGCCACGGGTAGTGGGAGTCGGGAAAGGGGGGGGGGGGGGGTTCTCACATCGTGAAACTTTATTCCTAAAATGAAAAACTTTTGGTCTCTGTGGTCGTAAGAAAACAGTTTCTCATATGATTGACTAAGCGGGGAGTTTGAATCGCAAGACATAACGTCACATATTGTGTTACACCTAGGGCAATCTTGTCCCTGCTAAAGAGGTAAGCGTGGGTAAGATGTTGGTGTTTGGGATATGAAACCCCTAGAGTTGCCTTGATAAAGTAAAACAAAAGTTAAACCCCAAATATGGTTTGCTGAATGGGCCTATTGTCGGCAGATGAAAAAAACCAACCAGCCAAGGCCCTAGGTCTAGACGACTACACCGATGACCAAAATCAATGGTGTTATACTTATCTCTAAGAAACACGCCCAACAAACCACATTTAAACATAGACAGAACTTCTTCGTTTGTAACCAACACTAATATTGAATAGTTCTTCCCGAATTACAAAACGAAATCTTATTAAGTCCAGAAAAATGAAACACCACTTGGAAAGTGCGAAATGCGACCAAGACAGACAAAGATGGCGTTGGATGTTTTTCATCAACAATGCATTATCCACCGCCTGTTAAATACCGAATATTATTTTCCTACGCGAGCTGTGCCAAATAACGCGTTTGTGGTTCGCCGCACAAGAAAATAGTGCGCAATTGTTTTATTTAGGTTTATTTTACAATTTTAAATGTCACCTATATAGTTAGTATTCCACTTTAGTCTAGGGGATGTGGGGAGGAAAGTCCTATGCTGGTCGAAACCAGCCATGGTTAGGGGGTGGGGGGAGGAAAGGGAGGGGTTCTCACGCCGTAATTGTCATCGTCTTTGTCATCGTTCGTGTTGTCATAGTCGTGTCTTTTTTTAGTAAATTTAGATATTTGGATTTAGGGCGCGTCAACTGTTAGATCATAATGTTCCACTCTAGCCTATAAGAATTTGGGAAGGAAGGTCCCATGCTGGTCATAATCAGCCACGGGGGGGGGGGGTTATTATTGTTTGTCTATTTTACATGTATAATGCCAGCACTTCCAAAGCGTTATCCGGGTAAAAATTGTATTTTTCAATTTGACCTAATTTTTTAATTTTTTGGGGGTGAATATAAAAAAATGCACTTTTTCCCCGTGCCAAATGGGACAAAAAGTGATTTTTTTCAGAGAAGATTGGAAATACACATCTGCAAAAAAGGCTAAGAAGGGGGAAAATTGGTTTGTCGCGGAAATGTAATAAATCTCTAGTATTGCCATTATTTGAGACACAAAATTACAAAATATGCCTTGTTTCAATATTTCTAAAATAATTAATAATATGTATGTTGCATGCACATGTTGCACTGCATGTATTTTATTAATATTTTTGAAGGATATCGCGCAAAATAAATAAAATAATTATTGATGCGTACATTAAACGAGAAGCATTGATAGCATGGACATCACTTAACGACGACGTGAGATACTAGGGCGATTCAACCCGATAGGTCATATTGCGCCGCCTCTAATATTGTTAGTTTAAGAAATGAGGTTATAGATAGTCAGTAAGTTAGTGTTGTTTTAGGGCACTCAACAGGAAAATGAGGAATTATAATTTGTGTGAAGATTTTAAATTGTTTTCTAGTTTAGAAAATAATAGAATATATTAAGTTATTCGTCATAGCAAAAGAAACAATATTTGGGGCCGGTTTTGGGGCCGCCGGTCGGGGCGGTCGTCAAGAGAAAGTGAAAGTGTCCCCAACACGATTGCCAGATGTTTGGATTAAGGACGCGTCAACCGTTAGGTCATAATGCACCACTCTTACCTAGGGGGGTGGGGGTGGGGGGTGGAGGAGCCCATGCTGGTCAGAACCAGCCACGGGTAAGGGGAGGGAGGGGGGTTTCTCACGTCGCGGTCGTCATCGTCTTTGTCATCGTTCGTTGTGTCATTGTCATCGTCGTCGAGGGGTCGTCAAGGGAAGGGGGCAGGGTCCCCGACGACGATTGCCAGTGCTCGCCTCTAGTTTAGAGGAGTAATATACTCACCTCTTATACGAGCTGATGTTTGCGAGGTGGTTTCCTTGTCTTGAATCTCCTTGTAAAATTAGCAGAGCCACCATGCTCTGGGCCAATTCTACCGCACATACCAAAATCAGAACAGTTGGTATCATTGAAAAAAAAAACTTATTAACCCACAAACAACATTCTGAAATCTGAATTAAGTGATGGGGAGGTCTGATTATTCCCTAAATCGTATTTTTAAAACTTAGTTTCCATGGTAGCTAATGTAAGCTTATATTGTAAGGAAGGTAGAGGGATTTGGGGGATTTGGTGCAAATACAGAGGATTATTGTTCATAGTTGCAAGGTTATGAAACCGATGTAAACAGTAATGTTTGTGTGACTTCGAGCGTTTAGTGCTGAGCTTGGAGTTGTGGAAACGAAAGTTAAAACATGTTGTTTATCCAAGAATGCTGAGTTGAACAACAATGAGCTGAATAACTAGGGCGTAAGTAGGACATAAACACTCCTGGGAATTGTAAGATGAGAGAGTGGGGGAATGACGGAAGGACAAGTGGGAGACCGTGGAGACAGACTGGGGATTCTACAAGAAAGAAGAAGGTGCGCAGAGCTAGAAAACGTAAGAACTACCGGAGCTCTCGCTTTGGCGGGAGTCCAGGATTTGGGACCTACACCTTGGACATCGGGAGAGAAGAGACACCAGAAGAACCGTAAAGGACCGGACAGTTCAATTCAAATTTAATTCAATTTATTTTCCATTTTATCATATTGTTCATAGGCCTATAGGTCATACATTGTAGGTGATATAAATATACATTGCATTGTTATATTATCATGTCATGATTGGTTAGTGTAAATGGAAGTTGCTAGGTTTATTGACAATTATTGGCAATTGATCGAGGCCACTACCCACAGAAGATCAGACTTGTGGGTGGGTAGTAGTTACTCTGGTAATGGACTAATATAACTAATAATAATAAGTATTGTATTTTACCATGATATAAACAGTGGCGGTATAAATAATACTAGGTTACATGTTACCTTTAAATTACATTTATGAACTACATAGATATTAACTCAACAGCAACAGTAAGTCTATTATAAGATTTTTGAAACGTATTTTATTTTATTTTTAATATTTTTATTATTAAAACTATTATTTCTACATATTTTTTATAAATATATTAATTAACCGTAGGTCCATAAAATATATATGAAAATATATATTAATTAAACGAGGGAGCGGAGCGACCGAGTGTCTCCATTCAACTCGAACGGTTCTCATTCTGTGATTCTGTCTGTCTATCTGTCTGTCTGTCTGTCTGTCTGTACGTCGAAAATCAGCCGAACCGCTGAACAGATTGGGCTGAAATTTTAAACAGACATCCGGTACGAAATTATTGAGAACTGCTAACAAAATTAACTAGATCCATTGCGATTTAATCCTACAATAAATAAAAATGTGATTTTTAAAATATCGATAGCATTTGTTTAGTAGCAGCTATCGGGACCACATCTACGTGGCTTGCATGGCCTATTGGTAAGCATTTAGCCTACCACACGGAGGGTTGAGGTTCGATACCCGTTAGCTCGAACTTTTTTATATTTTTACACCCACATATTATTTTTAAGGGGTGTTAAATGGGAAGTAAAACTTAGGTGATTTGGTTTTATCTTGGAAATTTGTTAGTTTCACGCTTATACGTTTTGAACACGATTCGCATTTCAAATGTTCAATTTAAATTTCTAGGGAAACGCCAAAGTCGTTGTTAAACGAGTTGAGTGAGCCATGTGTTGAGTACCCGGTATCATTCCTCATACTGGGCTAGATCCTTAGGTATAGGGGAGGAAAGGGGATGTTCCCGGGTACTCAACACTTGGCTCACTCACTCACTCGTTTAACAACGCCTTTGGCGTTTCCCTAGTAAAATTATAAATGCATACATATATCGCCACTACAAGTTTGTGGGAAACCTGGTAAGCAGGCAACATAAGTGATTGCTAGTCAGTTATTTGTTAGTCATTAACTTGGGAGTCCAGGGTTCGAGACCACGCTAGTCAGACGCACAGTCTTATTCAGACTTCAGTATCTTATGAGTGTAATAAACAAGGCATTCTCTTCATGTTTGAAACACGTCTTTAACTGTGTAAAACCATGTTCATCTTCCAACCCGAATTCCTCAAAACAAAGTACGGTCTTGGTCAGCAATCTCTGAGTCAGGGGAAGGGTAGGACCTTGCTACGCCCCATGTACTAGTTCTAGTGGTGAAGCCCTTTTGGTTAACCCTGATTTAGCAGATAGACTACAATATGGCGCCACATGTGATATTGTTAGTAAATAAATTGGTTGTTGTTTTGTGGATGACATATTAATTTTGTTAAAGTTTATTAAGATTAAGAGCGAGTCAACCGTTAGGTCATAATGCACCACTCTAGCCTAGGGAAGTAAGAGAGGAAAATCCCATGCTGAGGATGGGGAAGGATCCCCGACGACGACTGCCAGAGCTCGCCTCTAGTTTCAGGGCGCTTACAACTGGAAAATTACGCATTTTAAATAATAATCAATATTATATAGAAAGTGCAAGGGCAATCATGGAAACTGAACCTACTCCATATAAGAAATTATTACGTTCAATTTAACGCTGTTTGATAAAAGTTTTTAAGATCCTTTAAAGAAAAACATAGCAGACTTTAAATACATAATCAACATCGCATTTGTATTCAACATATGAAGAAGTACAATGAATTTCAACGACATGATCAGGATCTAGGGTGCGTCAACCAGTAAGTTCATTGTGCGCCACCTTTGACATTTGAAGTAAATGAGAATATCTTTAAATTAGTATTTGGTATCTTTTCAGTTTCGATTTAATTTTGAATTAGTTGATAAAAAATATTATCAATCTGTTTTACATCCCGACCTAGTTGATGATATATTAATAAAATAAATGTTGTATTTGCGCGTGAACCATTAGTTCATAATTTGACTGTTTGCGTCTGTGCATTAATATCATACTATTTCATACGTACATTATTGAGTGTGTGTTGTGTTTTAACTAATCCAATAGGCACTGGCTCCTTGTTTAATTATTATCAGGTCTGCAGGGTGATACTCTTAGGTTCGGTATTATGATGCAGATGGTATTACTTGACACTGATGTTTCTTTGTTTAAGGATCCAGGCGTTGAATACCTAAACTTCCTATGCCAATAAGGAATGTCGCCAACGACGATGTGAGAAACTGGGGCGTTTCAACTGGTTAGGTCATACTGCGCCGCCTGTTATATTGAAACTTGATGAGATGAGTACATGGCATGTTTGATAATTATTTCGTTTTCTTAGTATTTATGTAAGAAAATAAGATGAAGATGATGATATTATTAGCAAAACAAAAGTTGTTTTATTTGAATGGAAATATATACGTACATTAAATAAATGTGTATGACGAGAGTAAAATTTTGTGAAATAGATAACTTTAAATGAGAAATCAAGAAAATTTGTCGCCGTTATCATATGATTGGAGTTCTTCATATGATTGGGAGAGATCAAATTGCGTGCGCAAGGCATCATATTTGGTACATTCTGCTATAGCTTATGATGGTTATCTATTTATATTGCTGAACTGAGTCAAAACTCAATTATAATCAGCGGATTACGACGACGCGAGAAACTAGGGCGCTTCAACCGGTTAGGTCAGATTGCGCCACCTGTGATATTGAAAGAAGATGAAATGAGTTAATGATATGTTTGATGATTTACTAAGGTAACACGGGGTTATATCAGAAGGTGCAAAGTTTGATGTTAAGCAATAAAATCATAACCATCTCCCCAATGTAAGAGCCACAAGAACCCCTTAGCTACCCCGATGGGATGGATTTTTTAATTTCTGGATTGATTTCTGTAAAATCAAATACACCTACGGGAGTAAACAAAAAAGTATTTCTTACAAGAACGAGTGTATGTTCAATAATTTCATTTTTGTAACCTACGGGAATGTTTTAGGATTAATGAAATTGAGAAAATAAATTTCAAGTCGAGTCGAGTGGAACTCGATATTGAGTATTAATAACAAGATTTTGGTGGAGGTGCCGGGTCGCGCGCGTGTGTGAAAACGTAAATATCGCTATGCATTTTTAATGCTACCCTACCAATCATGTTTACCGAAGAAACTAGTGTCGAAATATATAATTCAAAACTTGACCTGCATTCATGACGGTTTGAAGTAAAACTTTCATTCCATGTCAACAAAAGTAAATGGATAAGCGAAGCAAAGACTTCAATTTCACTGACCCCCCAAAAAATTTAGCTCCAATGTTGTTTTTTTTCCTGTTTATTTGCACGCTACCGGGAAAACGGCATATGCGATCTTTATGAAAATTGGAGGGGACCTTCGAAATCTCTGAACTTAGACCGGTCACGTTTTTGGGTACAATCGAAGATATATTTTTCATGAATATCGTACTTTTACGATTTTTTCGATTTTAAGCGCGAAATTTTCGTGACATTTGGGGCGATTCTGAACAAACGGTTGTGGTTACAACGTTCATATTTTACATGGACATTAAGGTTATGGTGCTGTAGTACCTTTTGAAAGAAAAAGTTGTTAAAGTTATCTAGAATCCATTGAAATAAAGGTTTTAATGAGCTTTTTTAAGTGGATAACAATAATTAACAAGTAACTATAGAAACTTGATAACAATCATCTACAATGCATTTATATAAATCAATCTTCGGGCCTACAGATATTCGACTTTCTTGTTTCCATATCAATTAGCACTACTTTTTAAAAAAAATTCTAAATTAACAAAAATTATTTTGCAATGGAAATTGAAGAAGTAAAGAGATCCCACGCATACTGAAAACTTTTAAAAAAATAGCTCATCCATCACCGCGACAGGACGAAAGCGTTTTCCTAGAAATATGGGTTATCTCTCCATTTTCAGTTTATGGTGAATACATAAACGACGTGTTAGCCCTAACGTATCCAGAAAAAGAATAGCTGATAGAATTTACTTCAGATACAACTCTAAAATCAAGATTTAAAGATATCTCTCCTATTCATTTCGAAACTATTCAAAATAAGTACCCTGCAATTGTTAACAAGGCTCTGTGTGTTTTACTTTCCTTCATGTTTGTATTTGTCCTGTCCGAGGCTGGTTATGAACAGTTCGGAACACAGCGGAAACGAGGCCTAGTACAGCAATGTCGGAATTTAGAACGGATAAAAACATGTGTTCTGACCTACAGAGATGAACCCCATCTGCAAAATGGACGGTTTGAGATGACAACTTATTAAAATTTAAATGTTCAACATAGAGGGAGTATTTTGTGTAAAATATATTTACCAAAATAACAGTTCTGTGAATCTTCAGTACACATTTCAACCAACAAACTTCCCCCATAACCTGAATTTCATTTGTGGTAGTTCAAATTCCCGCCGTACATTCCACTCTGTTTTATCCAATTCTCCTTTCCCATCAGAACCGTTCGAACATGTTCGGTCTGTTCTTGAACAGATGTCTGGAGATAGATGAACACCACTCGAACACTTGTTTCTTCACAGCTGAACGACCATTTTTAGGTTCGGACAGTTCCAAACAGTTCCGGTCAGTTCCGGACGGACAAATAAACAAACCCTTCTTCTCCTTATACCTGTGTGAGGCCGCTTTCTCAACTTTAAAAACTATCAAGTCCCAGAACAGATCGAGACTTTTTGGTGTTGATAGTGAGATGCGCCCCAGTTCGTCCACCACTCGCCCTCGTACTGAGAAACTGTGTGAAAACATCTGTCCCAAGTAACCGGCCATTTCTGATGAGGAAGCGCGTGACATTTGCACATTGGCACACATTGGTAAGTTAATGTGTATAGTAATTTGACAAATTTAACAATAAAGTAAGGCTAATTTGAGCTGGGTTAATATTATTTCGTTGAAGTGTGCGTACACTCACGTTGGTGTCTCGCGTAGGGGATCGTACTCAGTCAATTGTGTCGCAGCGGGTAACAGGTTGAGAGCCCTGCCATAGACCACATTCCAATGCATCACTCATGAGAAACTAGGCCGCTTCAACCGGTTAGGTCATATTGTGCCGTCTGTGATATTGAAAGATAATACATTGAGTTTGTTGTGTTTGATTTTCATAATAATTATTAAATCAGTTTGTAGAGTAAAAGAAAGAGAAAGCGATGATAGTGACGAAAGAAAAATAGTTTTTTGAAGTAAAAACAAAAATGTTTGAGATGAGAATTAAATATGGTAAAAAACTTTATTCGAATGATATATCTAGTAAGTTTGTCGTCATCATCACATGATAGAAGAACTTCATGCTGGGAGACAATATATTCTAAGCGCAAGGGATTATTTAGTACATTCTGTTAATATTTGGTCGCTGATTAAAGGTACATCACATGTGCCTCTACCAATGGCAAAGTACAACCATTTCATCAACAAGTGACACCTTCAGAATAAGGACTGACTCCCGGAAAACCTAAATGATGACGTGATCAAACACTTTAATGGAAAAGACGTTATGTTTCACACGCTCCCTACGCCGGAACAAAGAACTTAGAAGCTTGTCCTCTGTGGCATTACTGCCACAGTTGAAACTATCAGTGGAAACAGCTGCCATGGTGTCCCGCCTCCAGAGCCAGAACGTCTCGGTCCTGGACGTTCGACAACTCACTCACCGAGCTGAAGAAGGAGGAGAAAGACAACCGATGCCTCTGTTCGTCATCTCTACGCAAGTTAACGCCCCTGGTATCCCCTTCACCTGGTGGAACGCGTGTGCCACCACCGAGTTACCGTGGAGCGCTATCGTGGCAGTGCTTCCACTGCCAGCAGTTTGGGCACTCTTCACACTTCTGCAACGTTGTTCCGGTGTGTTTCAAGTGCATCACCCATCTAAACACTGCCCAAAGTAAGTCTCCATCCAAACCCTCCTAGTGCTTTAAAACAAGACCATCCTGCGTCCTATCGCAAATGCCCCATCTATCTCCGCGCCCTGGATGCTCGTACTCCACAAGGTACTCAGTACACTCGTCGAACCTACAAAAAGTCCACTGACCACAGTAACCTGCCACCAGTTATTCTACTCAACCCTCAACATTCATTTGCAGACGTTGTTAATAACTTAAATAAAGCCTGCCTCTGTATAAGCCAGGATATCAGCAGATCGAATCATTGAAATACGAACAGAGAAACTAGGGAGCTTCGACTGGTTAGGTCCTATTGCACCGCCTGTGATAAGATAAGGATTCCAGTTTATTGTGTTTGATGATTATAAGGTTTTCTTAGATTATTAAAAAGAAACATTAACTCAAACCATTTCAATGATATATCAAGAGATTAATTTAGGTATTTGAATGAATGAAAAATTAAATGTTTTTGGAGTGACTTAATTTTTGTCAAATAAAATACTTAGAATGAGAAAGACGGGATAAATTTTTGGGGTTTATTTGGATTAAGGATGCATCGACCGTTAGGTCATAATGCGCCACTCAACCCTATGTACAGTGGAAAGTCCCAGGCTGGTCAGAAACAGCCGCGGGTTCATCTGGTAGTTCTGTCCTATTTCAAATATCGTTCTCTGGTGGCTATTTCTTCACGTTGGTGGCGTCTATGCCGACAGGGTTGGCTCAGTCTCATGTCAACTAAGGGCGAAATAAGATATTACTTAATATTCTGTCTGTTTGGGGAGTGGTCGTGGGGTCCGAAGCCTCCCTGGTTGCTGTAGTCCCAGGTGCGGTGGACAGCGTCCTTGCGCTGTGTGGTGGTTGGTGTCAGGTCCCGTTGACTTCAGTTAATACCGCGGAGTGAGAGAATAAACGACGACTTGAGAAACTAGGGCGCGTCAACCGTTAAGTCATAATGCGCCACTCTAGCCTATAGGGGATGAGAGTAGGAAAGTTTGGTGTTGGTCAGAACCAGCCACGGGTAGGGGGAGGAATGGGGGGTTCTACCGTCCTGGTCGTCATCGTCTGTGTCATCGTTCGGGTTGTCATTTTTTCAGTTGCCTATTTAAGCGTAGTCTACAATACAAAGTATGCAAAATATTAATTAATGCTTTCTGCTATGTGGGCGGTACTTTGATGACACGTTGTACCGAAATGACCTCTCACCATTATTTTTGCTTATTTTATATATCTGTCATGTCAATCAAGATGCATGAGTACCCGAAATGAGGCAAATACTAAAATTAGAATATAGTCATCAAGTGTTTACTCATACTTCCTTGAGAGCTCTTGCACCATTTCGTTCTCACCAGAGCAAATATGGGCAAAAAGCGATTGAGATTTAATTAGTCTTGACCAGAGAGCGCCAGAGTGGCGGCTCTAAAACACTATTTTGTCACGTACAGGAACCATAAACTATAATTTTTACGACGCTTAGTCAACAGCAAGTCCTAACAAAATCATGTATAGTACGTTCAGATTTCACTATTGTTCTTTTAAAATTTCATTAAAACTTCATACCTAACATGTAAAGAGGCAATAGTATGGGTATTCTAGTGCAGTGGGGAACGCCAGTGATGATTCTCACTATCTTGTTTTGAAATGTTTGAAGCTTTTCGATGTGAATCTCTGCGCAGGTCGACCACACCGGGGACGCGTACGTGAGGGCTGGTCGTATGCATGATTTGTAAATTGAATTTTGGTGGCGGGATTCATTTCACCAGAGCGTAAAAGTGGATACAACGATGCAGACAAAGATGGCGTTGGATGTTGTTTCATCAACAATGCATTATCCACCGCCTGTTATATACTGAACATTATTTTCCCACGCGGCTGCGGCGAATAACGCGTTTGTGGCTCGCCGCACAAGAAAATAGTGCGCAACTATTTTATGCAACTAATTATTTTAATGTGAAAATATTTTAGTTGGTAAAGTCCCTTTCCTGGTCAGAACAAGCCTTCGTAGGTGGAGGGGAAAGGAAAGGGGGGTACTTACGCCGTGGTTGTCATCGTCTTTGTCATCGTTTGTGTTGTCATGGTCGTCGTCTTATTTCGTTGAGTTTAATTGTATTTAGGACGCGTCAACCGTTCGGTCATAATGCTCCACCCTATCTTACTTTCTAGGGGATATGGGGAGGAGCGGTTCATGCTGGTCAGAACCAGCCACGGGACACAGACATGGTCACTCAAGAATGTTTTGTTCAGCGAGCTACACCCGAGAACGGAGGCTATCACGAAACCACCTCTGAGCGGCTCAGCAGCCAAATCAACGCAGAAGTGGGACCTGTACGATGCTATGTCTTTATGGATAAACATATCATACAAAGAAGGTGAATAGGTAGTCCTAGGACCAAGGATTTATGTATTATTGTTTAACACATTCGCATGCAAATGTTTTAAAGTCATACCCGGCACCTCCACCAAACCAATGGTGGAGGTGCCGGGTCTCGGCGTGTACAAAGAGGATTGCGAGAACGCTACGCACTGCACAATAGTGTCAATATTTGTCTTCCAATACTGATAAAGCAAATTTATTCTAATAGTTTAGCTTTTAACATTTAAGTGAGCATGTGAGCATGCAAACAACATATGATCGAACGAAAAACTGCCAGCCCACATTACTTAAATCTTGTTCTAGCACAACATCAAACATGACACGGCAAAGTACACATCTGACCCTGAAAACCATGTCGGGTCGGGTTATCTTTTCACTCATGGACGACGTGAGAAACTAGGGCGTGTCAACCGTTAGGTCATAATGCACCACTCTAGCCTAGGAGATATGGGGAGGAGGAGCCTATGCTAGTCAGGACCAGCCACGGGAAAGGGGCTGAATAGGGGTTTCTCAGTCTCACGTCGCTGTCGTCATCCATCGTCGTCGGGCAGGTCTTCAAGTAAAAGGGGAGTCGTCCCCGACGACGATTGGCATTGCTCGCCACTAGTTTCGGTGAACAGTATATTCCCCTCTTAATTGCTGATTTTTGAATCGCTTTGTACGATAAGCAGAGTCATGCTCTGGGCTTATTCTACCCCGGGCCAAGACGGGGCCAAAAGTTATAACATGTGCAATGAAGCAAGAATTGGCCTAGAGCATGGCTCTGCTAATCGTAAAAGGCGATTCAAGAGAAAAAGTCCACCTCGCAAACATCAGCTAGAAAGAGCGGAGTATCTTACTCCCCGAAACTAGAGGCGAGCTCTGGCAATCGTCGTCGGGGACCTTGTCCCCTTCCCTTGACGACCCCCCGGCGACGATGACAATGACACAACGAACGATGACAAAGACGATGACGACCACGACGTGAGAAACCCCCCTTCCTCCCCTTACCCGTGGCTGGTTCTGACCAGCATGGGCCCCTCCTCCCCCCCCCCCCCCCTTAGGCTAGAGAGGTGCATTATGGCGTACGGTTGACGCGTCCATAATCCAAATAAAACAAAAAGTGTTATTTGTTGTGGATAAATGCATCACTTAATATAAGTTTGTCAATGTTTATTTTTTAAATCAAACAGAAAATGCAGAATTACTTGAGTATTTTTTTAATCCTATTTAATGAATAAACAAATACATTCGTATTTAGTGTCTACTCACTCAGTCCCAGAACTGATTTACTGTTGGGGACATTAAATTTAAAGTTGACAATGCCAACCCTGTAGGCGGCCACACCAGCGAACAATGACCAACTAGAGACCGGCATATTAAATTAGAGATCATCGATCAATCAAGATGGACACGTTTACCCGCGCACCGCACCAGAATCAACAACACTGATTCGGAACAACCTTTGTATGTATTATGTGCCTCGCTGCTTGGACGGCTCCTAAGTCACCGTTTACACAACCCAAACCATTCCCAAAAAAACACGCGTGAGAAACTAGGGCGCTTCAACCGGTTAGGTTATATTGCACCTCCTGTGTTATTGTAAGTTAATTAAATGAGTTCATGAGTGTTTGATAATTATATAGATTTCTAAGTTTATAAAAGAAAAAGAAAAAGATGGAGATGATAGTAGAACACACATCCGAGTGAAATAATTTACCCGAGAGCATTTAGGAGGAAGAGTTTTTAATACATTTAAAATGTTGTTTGGCAACATTATAATAACATGCAGTGGCGCGGCAAAACCCTTCAATAGGGGAGCTAAGTAGCGTGCGCGGGAAAGGACTCCGGGTCACACTTGGTCACGTGGCATAGGATAATAACCTAGGAGGATCTAGTATATTCTCCTAGAGATCAACGCAGAAGTGGGACCTGTACGATGCTATGTCTTTATGGATAAACATATCATACAAAGAAGGTGAATAGGTAGCCCTAGAACCAAGGAATTAAATTTTACATTTTAACTAATTTCGAATGTAAATGTTTTAATGTCCTACCCGGCACCTCCACCAAACTAATGGTGGAGGTGCCGGGTCTCGGCGCGTATAAAGAAGATTGCGCGAACGCTACGCACTGCACAATAGTGTCAATTGTGTCTAACAATACTTAAATTGCAAAATAATTTTAAAAGTTCACCCTTGTAACATTTGAGTGAGCATGCAAGCAAGATATGATCGAACTATAAACTGTCATCTCACATTACATAAATCTTGTTCTAGCACAACATCAAACATGATCTGGCAAGATACACATGTGACCCAGCCATAAACCAGGGCTTATCATTTGCGAGCTGAGAAACTAGGGCGCTTTAACCTGTTAGGTCATATTGCGCCCTGTAATATTGAAAGTAAATGGTGTGTTTGATGATTATGTTGTATTCTAAGAGTATAAAAAATAAAATAAAATGATGATGATTATTATTATTTTTTATTATTATTATTATTATTATTATTATTATTACTTTCAATGAGAAATCAGAAAGTTTCTCTTCGTTGTCATGATTCTTAATAATATGATTGGGATACATCAAATTGCGAGCTCGAGGCAATTTTTTTTAAAATTAATTTATTTATTTAACGTCTATCCTATTCAGTTAAAAAACTGATATACGAAGGAGGACAACATATATGGAACATTCTGCTAGTAGCTATGTATGGTTAAAGGTGCATCGCATGTGTCCTCATTTAGGAACAATATTTTCTCTGGTTAAGAGATATCCGTGAGTTAGACGTGTGTGGCCTGGCCTATACGAAGTCTGGACAATCAACCTCTTCTTTACGTGAGAGTCGAGACGCAGGAGGACGAATTTCATTAGTTAGTGTGTGCATCACACTACGCAATTCATTTTGTTTTTGCACCACATCCCAAGATGTTGATAGAACCTTTTAATAGAATAGGTTCACGTATAAGTTAGTTTTAAGTTTATATTGATAGCATTTAAATATTTATATCTTCTTATATTAGCTACATAACTGCATGCAAATGACTAAAAAAAAAATATATGAAGACGACGTGAGAAACTAGGGCGCTTCAACCTGTTAGGTCATATTGCGTCGCCTGTGATAATGTAAGTAAATGAAGCTAGTTTGTGGTGTGTTTGATTATTATATTGTTTTCATAGTTTATAAAAGAAAAGAAAATGATGGAGTGGAGATGATCGTATAGAAAAAGATTCATTATTTATTCGGATATATAACAAAGTATGTTTTTGGTGTTAAATAAATAATTGTTTAATAATTACCCATGAATGAGAAATTTAGAAAGTACACTTAACGTAGTATTAATTGATTTCCTGCTGGTTGTTTAAATTTATACTTTATCTTAAGGTTTTATTGTGTTTAGTAATAAAACTTTTATCTCTTATAATTCCAGGTGTGGATGTGGTGAGTGTTAGTGAGTCTTCTTCGTAGCGTGACTTTCAGGGAAGAAGAATCTCACTTCAAGCCTGTTCTAACCTCCTCACCACCACAACCCCCTCCATTGGACTCAATCCCTTGCAGGCATTCAAACCAACGACCCAAGAAACCCCGGTTATACTTTCTGTCAGGATTGCCGATGGTGGGTATCAAATACGACATCCCATTTGTTTTTTTTTCAGTTTAAGGGCGTTATTTGGAAGGATTTGGATTAAGGGCGCGACAACCGTTAGGTCACAATGCGTTACTCCAGCCTAGAAGATATGCGGAGGAGGGATCATGTCGGTCGGAACCAGCGGCGGAGAGGGGGAAGAAAGGGGGGTTTCTTACGTCGCGGTCATCATCGCCTGTGTCATCATTCGTTGTGTCGTTGTCATCGAATCATTGTCGTTGGGGAGCTCATCAATGGAAAGGAGAGACGTCCACGAGGACTATTGCCAGAGCTCGCCTCTAGTTTCGGAGAAAAATAGAGGCGAGTTCTTACTAGGTGATATTTGCGAGATGGATTTATTTCTTGAATCGCTCTTTAGGATTAGCAGAGTCACACTTTGGGCTAATTCTACCCTGGGGGCATTTCTAGAATCAAACCATCAATTGACGATGACGTGAAAAACTAGGGCGCTTCAAAACCGGATAGGTCATATTGAGCCGAATGTTATATTGTATGTTTATATTTGAGTTTTGTTTTTATGTTGGATGATTATATTGTTTAAATACTAGGAAAACGCTTAAGTCCCGCTGCGTTGATGGATGAGCTTTTTTGTTAGTTTTAAGTTTGCGTAGGATTACTATTCCTTTGCAAATGCTTTCTGAATGCATGTAGGTGATTGTTGTCAAGTTTCTATTGTTACTCGTTAATTGTTATTATAACCTAAAAAAACTCATATTAAAACCTTTATTCTATGGATTCTGGCTAGCTTTTTTCTTTTTTTCTTTCATTAAGCAATACATAACCATAACCTTAATGTACATGTGAAATATGAACGGTGTAGCTCCACCCGTTTGTCAGAATCGGACCAAATGTCACGAAAATATCACACTAAAAAATCGTAAAAAATCGTTAAAAGTACGATATTCATGAGAAATATTTCTTCGATTGTACCCAAAAACAATACAGGTCAAGTTCAGAGATTTCGAAGATCTCCTCTAATTTTCATTAAGAATCACTAATGCCGTTTTCTCGGTAGAGAGCGAACAAACAGACAAAAAAACTAACAAAAAACAAAACACCCGAGCTATTTTTCTTGGGTAACGTAAGAAAAAAAACATGAAGTGAAATTGAAGTCTTCTCTTCGATCATCCAATTATACAAGGGAATAAAATTTTAGAGATAAAAGTGATGAAATCAGATTTAGATAAGACAATTTTGGTTAAGGGGAATCCCTAGACCCATATATGATTTCTAAAGAATGCAGTAAAGACGTCTGAAAAGTAAGTAGAATGTAAGGGGCTTATAAAAGAGCGGATTTTATTTTTTGAAATTGTTTTGACGGGACATAACCTCAGAATCAAACAATTATATTCAAATTACTGGAATCATTGCTCAAGTTCAAAATTGAATTTTGAGCAGCGGTTTTTTGTATATTATTCTGCACTCCTTTATCTACAACCTAAATAAAAGTTTTTTTGGTTTTTATATGATTTGTTGCGTTGCACAATTTTTTTCGCCTGCCGGTACAAATTTCAAATTTTGTACCGTTTAAACGGAAAAAATCGTGCAACGCCTGAAACCATATGAAACCAATTATTTTATATTTAGGTTGTAGATAAAGGAGTGTAGAAACCAATATACAAAAAACCTGCTGCTCAAAATTCAATTTTGAACTTTAGCAACTAATTTCAGTAATTTGAATATAATTGTTGATTCTGAGGTTATGTCCGTCAAAAAAAATTCAAAAAATAATCGCTTTTTATTAAGCCCCTCTTACATTTTACTTACTTTTCAGACGTCTTTACTGCATTCTTTACAAATCATGTTTGGGTCTAGGGATTCCCCTTAAACTAGCCGCTTCTCGAACGCTTTTTTAGTCGCGTTGATGAATAAGCTTTTTTAAAAAATTTAGTATGCGTTGTATCTCTTTACTTATTAAGTTCAATGCAAACCTCAGTAAAAGTAAAAAAAGTAAAAGTAGTACTAATTTGCTATGGTAATTAGAATGGAAAATGGACTAAAGATTTGCTTTAGAAGCATTGTAGGTGATTGTTGTCAAGTTTCTTTTGTTAACTGTCAATTGTTATTATACACTTCAAAATAACTCATATTACAACCTTTATTTTTATGGATTCTGACTAAGTTTTTTTAAACTTTTTCTTTCAAAAGGTAATACATATCATTCCCTAAATGTCAATGTGGACTATGAACGTTGTAACCCACCCGTTTAGTCAGTTTCGGCCCAAATATCACGAAAATATCGCATTAAAAATCGATAAAAATCGTAAAAGTACGATATTTATGAGACATGTTTCTTCGATTATACCCAAAGACGTTGAAGGTCTAAGTTCAGAGATTTCGAAGGTACTCTCAATTTTCATGAAGATCGCATATGCCGTTGCCCGGTAGAGCACGAACAAACAGACAGGGGAAAAAAATAGATCTAAATTTTTGAGGGATTAGTGAAATTAAAGTCTTTGCTTCGCTCATCCAACGAATAACATCGGATCAAAAATAAAATAAGTTGGTAACCACGAGTTCTTCATTATGATACGATATTTGGTTTACTTGGATATAGGGGGCTCAAATCACCTAGAGAATGCGTTAGTGTCGCGGGGCGTAGCACCGTCATGGCCGCCGAGTGAGGTACATTTGTAAACACCCATATGATCCTACACAAGCACAGTGTACGTCATTATATAAGGTTTTTGGGAATAGAATAGGTATCATGTGGCTCATTATGAATTCAAAATCTAGTATTTATTTATTTGTAAGTATTTCTAGTATTTATATAGATTTAAATCAGCATTTATAATTAAAATACCTACGGATATAGTCTGTCGGGCGCCTGTGAACGTAGACATTGATATAAACCGCTTATTTTTGTGGCCGTAGTATTATTCCAGAGTACAACGTTACAGAGTCCAACATACTTTGGAATAATATCAATATAATGACTAAATTTATTAATATCAAAGCAAAATATTTAGTTATGTTCTATAATCTATAATAGGCCTAATATGGAATGTAATGCAATTAGCACACATCGTTTCAATTCAAGCAACAACAATAAAGCCACTCAAGCTTTGTGAAGAGTGAAGTCAATACAGCAGTTAACAATAAACATTACGCGTTCCTAAATTATTAGAATGCAAAATAAAAAATTCCTGGACAAAACACCAATATAAAAGAACATTGGGAATAACAAGTCAACATGGTCTTGTGCTTAATTTTCTCGGAATCATGGTAGCCCATGTATTAAAATGCAATACTTAAAATTGTTAAACCTTATTCACCCACTCTTGAGGGGATTTGATTGTTTTATTGTGATTACAAAAATCCCAATATAAATACTATAAACAAAAACAGGAATTGAACCCATGGTCTCCCTTGGCCGGGCGCGGACTATATTAACTGGGAGTGGTGATTTAATAACTTAAGAATTTGATATACATTTTATTATTGGATGAGCGAAGCGAAGACTTCAATTTCACCGACCCCCCAAAAAATTTAGCTCGGGTGTTTTTTTTTTTTTTTTTTTTTTTTTTTTTTTTTTTTTGTTTGTTTTTCTGTCTGTTTGTTCGCTCTCTACCGGGCAAACGGCATATGCGATCTGGATGAAAATTTGACAGGACCTTCGAAATCTCTGAACTTAGACTTGCTACATTTTGGGTACAATCGAAGAAATATTTCTCATGAATATCGTACTTTTACGATTTTTTTCGATTTTTAGTGCGATATTTTCGTGCCATTTGGGCCAAATTCTGACCAAACGGGTGGGGTACAACGTTCATATTTCACATGGACATTAAGGTCATGGTGATGTATTGCTTTCTAAAAGAAAAAGTTGAAAAAGTTAGCCAGAATCGAGAGAAATAAAGCTTTTAATATACGTTTTTTTGACTTTTTGTGCGATATTTCGTGCCATTTGGGCCAATTCTGACCAAACGGGTGGGGCTACAACGTTCATATTATACATGGACATTAAGGTTATGGTTATGTAGTACCTTTTGAAAGAAAAAGTGGAAAATTTAGCCAGAATCCATAGAAATAAAGCTTTTAATACAAGTTTTTTACGGTAAATAATACCAATTGACAAGAAACAAAAGAAACTTGACAACATTCACCTTCGATGCGTAGACAGCAAAACAAAGCATTTGCAAAAGTAAAGATATCCCACGCAAACTAAAACCTTTAAAAAGCTCATCCATCAACGCGGCGGGACTTTAGCGTTTTCCTAGTAATATCAAAATTCACCAATAATTCAGCAACAAATACACTACCGCGGTCTTGGTGGTCTTTGGGAGGCATGGGTTCGATCCACGGCCAAGGTTAGGTTTTGTAAATCTGGACTTAGCCCATTTATTGTGATATAATCTAGGGCTACTGATTGTTTAAAGCAAAAAATTAATAAGTCTTATCAACTAGGTATGAATTTATTATATTCACATGAAGACCACTCTTTATTAAGATCTCATTGAATTACCTAAGTGAGAGGGAATGTGTTTTGTTTTCGTAATTTCTTGTGGATTCCTTACACGAAATAACGAATCAGTGCATGTGTTGAGTCACTGTCTTCCAATAAGTGGCTTCAGCAAATATACACTCTAATGGCAAGAGGGTAGGTGGATTGTGGACAGATAATATTCAACGTACGACATGTGTTACTAACAAAATAACAGTATGTATAGTTGATTAACCAGTCTGCGTTTGATTACGTTTTCAGTGTCTCCAATGCATTTTTTTACGGAATATATTATGTTTCTGTTAAAATATGATGTTGAAGACTAGATTCCATGAAGGTGCTGTTTCTTGTGTGCGCGATAGAACATCACAATACTTATCTCAATTAGTAATTTCTTACGCGCGAGGATAGCATGTGTAGATTCTATCCTCACTAGCGCGTTTCCAGTGTTCGCCGCCAGAGTGGACATGAGAAGATGGAGCGCTCTATAGAACTCGTCTACCAATAGGTCATAATGCACACTCTAGCCTAGGGGATATAGGGAGGAGGGTACCATCTGGAAAGAACCAGCCATGGGTTGGGAAATGAAAGGAGGGTTCTCACGTTGCTGTCGTCATCGTTTTTGTCATCGTGTCATCATCGTCAGGGAGGTCGTCAAGTGAAGGGGGATGATCCTCAACTACTCCCAGCATCCTGGCAGCAAATGTTTAACATAACGTTACATATGTGTCACACCTAGGCCAATCTTGTCCCTGCTACAGAGGTAAGCGTAAGTAAGATGTAGGTGTTTGGGTTTTGAAATCCCTGGATTTTTTTTTTTATTTGGATTAAGAACGCATCGACCGTTAAGTCAAAATGCACCACTCTAGCCTAAGGGGGGTTGGGAGGAGGGGACAATGCTGGTCAGAACCAGCCACGGGTAAGGGGAGGAAGGGAGGTTTCTCACGTCGCAGTCGTCATCGTCTTTGTCATCGTTCGTTGTGTCATTGTCATCGTCGCCGGGGGGTCGTCAAGGGAAGGGGGCAAGGTCCCCGACGACGATTGCCAGAGCTCGCCTCTAGTTTTGGGGAGTAAGATACTCCGCTCTTACTAGCTGATGTTTGCGAGGTGGACTTTTTCTTAAATCGCCTTTTACGATTAGCAGAGGCATGCTGTGGGCTAATTCTACCCGGGCCCAGACGGGGGTGAAATCCCTGGAGTTGCTACATAAAAGTACAACACTGTTAAACCCATGTTTGATGAATGAGCCTATTGTCGGCAGATGGAAAAACCAACCAACCAGCCAAGGCCCTAGGTCTAGACGACTACACCGATGACCAAATCAATGGTGGTTTACTAATCTCTAAGAAATCACGCCCAACAAAACCACATCCAAACGTTAGAATGAACTTTTCGTTTGTAACCAAACACAAATATTGATTAAATCTTCTTCCCGAATTACAAAATGTTGAATTTAGTCCAGGGAAATGAAAATTGACTTGGAAATTGCGAAATACGACCAAGACTGACAAAGGTGGCGTTGTATGTTGTTTCATCAACAATGCGTTATCCACCGCCTGTTAAATACTGAACATTATTTTCCTACGCGGCTGTGACGAATAACGCATTGTGGTTCGCCGCCCAAGAAAATAGTGCGCAATTGGTTTATGTAACTTATCATTTAATATGACACCTAGTTATTATTTAAACGTCCCATTGCTGGTCAGAACAAGCTCCATAGGGGGAGGAAGAAGGAAAGGGGGGAACTCACGCCGTCATCGTCATCGTCTTTGTCATCGTTTGTGTTGGCTTAAGCAGCTTTGACTCAGGTGTACGACGTGAGGAACTAGGGCGCTTCAACCGGTTAGATCATATTGCAACGCCCGTGATAGTCTAAGTTGATGATATAATATTGTGTTCTTAGTTTATAAAAGAGTAGAAAAATATGAACATTGGAAATGATGACGAGTAAATACACATAAATAAACTAATAAGAAAAAGACAAACAAGAATACCGATTCCAATTTAGACATTTGAAAAAATGATGAAATTGAATTTAAAAAATGGATTGCGTTTTTGAAAACATCAGCGGTTCATTTGATTTATATTTAAAATGCAATTACAAACCGCGAATAATTGACTTAATTAAATTTTCGTCGAAACATTTAACATGTATTTAATTAAGATTATTAAAAAATGCATTACTTTTATAGAAGAGCCGACGCCGCCGGCTGCAGTGGTACCGGAGATATGCATATGGATTAATACATCGAGACATCGAGGAAATTATGCTATACATAGGGCGCGGGCGATACCGTCAAGCGTTTAGTTTATCTTCCTTTAGTTGTAACCGTTTGTTCATAATGCGCCACTCTAGCCTAGGGGATGTGGGGAGGATGCGCCCATGCTGGTCAGAACCAGCCACAAGTAAGGGGAGGAAGGGGAGGTTTCTCACGTCGCGGTCGTAAGCGTCATTGTCATCTTTCGTGAAATCATGATCGTCGACAAAGCTCGCCTCTATTTTCAGGAGTAACCCCTTGCTAGCTGATGTTTGCGATACGACTTTATCTCTTTCCTCGCCTTGTTCTATCAGTAGAGCCATGCGCTGGGCCAGATTCTACCCCGGGCACAGACGGGGGACGCCAAGCGTTCTCTCAAATCTTGATGATTTGTAAATTAATTTTTGTAAAAACTGTTCGCATGGACCAGTGGTTCCCAAACCTTCCAGCCACTGTACCCCCTGAGTAGTTTGGCTTCAACCACGTACCCACCCTTCTAAAACAAAGAAACAGTCGATATTTCCCGCAGTTTTCCGCTTGAGAGGTTTGGTTACTCGGAAGGGGATGAGGATGATTGACAAGATTCAGCAATACGATTGGACATGTTAGCTTGATTATTCTAAGGCCCCCATAACTCTCATCAATCACCCCACACTCATCTCACCTGTTATCTCATAATCAGCACCTATTAAAGAGCATATCCACAAATCAAAATATTTGGTTTTTATTTATATCATAATGTTACTTTCTATTAACTGACCATAAATCTTGCTTTAAGTTAATATTATTTTATATGCTGAACAGCCGTAGATCAAAGATTACGTGAGAAATCAGGGCGTTTCACCCGGTTCGGTCATATTGCGCTGAATGTGGTATTGTCAGTTAATAAAAATGAGCTTGTGACGTTTGTGATGTTTGATTTAATTGCAATGATTAGAAAAGAAAGAAAATGACAAAGATAATATTGTAACAATATTAAAATGTGATATTTTATTGAGAAATAAAATGTGTTTATGAGAATTTAATTCAGTAAATCAAATCGTGAAGTTAACATAACAATGTTGAACAGTAGAATTTATACAGTTTCAAATTTTGCAGCATGTTCTGATGAAGTGGTATATATGGATTGCGGACGCGTCCACCGTTAGGTCATAATGCACCCCTCTATCTAGGGGCTACGGAGGAGGCGCCCATGCTGGTCAGAACCAGCCACGGGTTAGAGTAGGAAAGGGGGTTTCTCTCGTCGCGATCGTCATTGTCTTTTGTCAACGTTCGTGGTGTAATTGTCATCGTCGTCGTCGAGGGGTCGTCAAGGGAAGTAGGCAAGGTCGTCGACGACGATTGCCAGAGCCCGCCTCTAGATACGGGGAGTAATATAATACCCTTCTTACTAGCTGATGTTTGCATGATGGTCTTTTTCTCTGAATCGCCTTTTATGATTAGGATAGCCATGCTCTGGGCCAATTCTACCCCGGGCCCAGACGGGGTTTGTGGTGTTGTAAGATAGTGAAATGAGTTTATGGTCGCATTATTCGTTGTCGATAAGGTGGACAAGAGAAGGATCGAGGTAAGTTCCCCGACGACGACCGCAAGAGCTCGCCGCTTATTCGGGGAGTAATATTCTCCCCCAAGTAACTATAGCGATGATTGCAAGGTGGACTTTTCCTCTTTTCTCTTTTTTCCGATAAGTTTTGGCTTGCTCTGGGCCAAATTCTACCCGGACCCAGGCGGGGTCTTAATTGCATGTCACTGTAGAAAATGAGCCCCATCTGTAAACGATAGCTTGTCTTTATCTATTCTTTCTATTCTTAATAATAATACATAATATCTCTCCTTCCCAAAGTCGCCTGGGCCCGGACGGTCACGGGTCAAGGTAGACCTACCACTAACCACACGAGGCCGACTAAACTATTGTCTATACTCTTTACGTGTTGTCGGCAATACAAACAAATGCATAATGCTATTCACAGCCCTTCAAGTCGACCACGCGCTAGTTTCCAGGACTGAAATGCGTTGATAGAAATAAGATGCTGGCAATAAACTTCTAGCATAAATTTCACTTGATATGACGACGACGTGAGAAACTAGGGCGCTTCAACGGTTAGGTCATATTGCGCCACCTGTGAATAAAAGTAAATGAGAAGAGTTAATGCAGGTATGTTGATAATTAGATAGTTTTGTAAGTGTATAAATAACAAAATAAATTGATGATGATGAAAGTAATAGCAAAATAAAAGTTGTGTATGTGAATGAAAATAAAAAAAGAAAGAAATGTGTATGATGTGAATTAAATTTTGTTGAATAGATTACTATGGATGAGAAATTTAGAAAGTTTGTCGCCGTTAAAGATTTACTTGGAAGACTGACGACGGTTCTTGAAAAGGTCAATACGAAATTGAAATGAAAATATGAACGAAAATAGCCATATCCGCTTTCCATCACATATCGAATAAGTTATTTAGTTCTAAATAGAAAAAAGTAAACGGAAAAAATTAGGTAAGATAAAGAAAGCAATTTCGAAAAGCTCAATATGTAAAGTAGCTTCTGTTTATACTAATGTGTAAGTTTAAATACAATCGCTTCAAGACACAATCTCAATGTTGTTGAGGGTGTCAAGATGTCGCTGCAGACAAATAAACCAGAAGAAAATAGGACCACACATGTTTTGGTTATATAGAGCCCAAAGCAGAAAGCAAAACGACGTGAGAAACTCGGCGCATCAACCGGTAGGTCATCATTGGTCGTCTTTGGTATTGTTAGTTAATATATTTGATTATCCGTTTTGTATATTGTTTTCAAAGTTTGTAGATGAAAGAAAATGATGGAGATAATAATAGCATAAGGAAATATTTTTTGAATAGGAATAGAAATGTGTTTCAAGTGAATTTTGTACAATTATTTCTATGAATTTGTCTTGTTTTGATATTTTGTTACTTCCAAAATGTGTACGATGTGCACGTCCATGGATTGTTGTTGTCCCTGATGTAAAGATACGAGTTGTCAGCAGGGACTCGAACCCAGGCCCGAATGATCCGTGACAGCATGTTACGCCCCTATTCGTCGGGAACAATCTAAGTGACCTGCATGGCCGGGCTAATGAGCCACCACTAAAGCATAAGGGATGTGGAGAGAAAAGTCCCATGATTGTTAGAGCCAGCCTCGGGTGATGGGATTAAAGGGGGGTTCTTACTTAGTGGTTGTTATCATCTTTGTAATCGTTCATGTTATCATTGTCGTCGTCGTCGCCAGAGGAAAAGCCAGAGCTCAACTCTTGGTTTAAGAGAAAAAGTCCACCTCGCAAACATCAGCAGGGAAGAGCGGAATATTTACTTCCAGAAAACTAGTGGCGAGCTCTGCAATCGTCATCAGGGACCTTGCCCCCTTCCCTTGACGACTCCCGGCGACGATGACAAAGACGATGACGACGCGACGTGAGGAAACCCCCTTCCACCCCTCACCGTGGCTGGTTCTGACAGCATGGGCCCCTTCTCCGCCCCCCCCCCTTCCCCCTTTGGCTAGAGTGGTGCATTATGACCTATCGGTTGACGCGTCCTTAATCCAAATAAACCAAAAAATCTAGTTCAGAGTGTAAAATATAAATTCTTCCCGCGCCCAAACGCTCAAGGGTTGGGGGTGGGGGGAAAGAACTCAACCATAGCACGGACAATAGTTAGGTAGGGTAGGAGGAGTTCTAACGTCTCCGGCCTGAGCTCGCCTCGCAAGCGCTGTACGTAACTAGGTGAACTTGTGCTATCTTGTATATGATCGGCAGAGGATACCCTGTGCCTAATCTTCTTCCGCCCAGACTCTCTTCTTGGGTTAATCCCGCACTCTGCAGCCTATAGAACACACGTATTATGACGTAGGTTTTCTAATTCAGACGCTCAAGGACTCACGGACACCCCGGACAATTTCCTCCATGGCCAAGACGTGTTGACAGATCTCTTGGTTCGTCCAGACTTCTAAAATTACCTCTGTGCTTCTTCTCTCTTATAAACCGGATTATTTGTAACTGCAGATCTATGCCGTGCACTCATATAGATGTTATACTCTAGAATATTTAAATGAAAAGTTAAAACTCAAGTATTTCAAATGACTTCAGTGAATGTCACACCATGGAGTTGGATGATAAGGAGGTCTAGCTCAAATGGAACAGCACGTCCATGATCGTGTTTGTTTTATTTGAGCATATTCGCCATTTGATTATTATAAACTATTACTAGCAGGTTAAACTTTGCACAATGAACTGTGGTAGGCCCTAGGTTACCTTGGTTAAACCAAAGAAAACAATCAAAATGTCTGCCAATTTGAAGTGCTAACTTGTACACGCCTACCACACACCTGCGCCTCCAGTACGCCAGTACTATTTATAATCCATGGTCACACATAGAGCCTATAATGTAAAATAAACAACTTTCCTTAGTACAAAACAAAAGTATTCACAGTCTCTCTGGAAGCATCTCATTTACGTCAATGCTCTTGGACATCTGACAGTTGAAGCAAAGTTCTTACGATCGAGGTTCCTGGATGTCTGCAAGAGATTTAGAGGACCTTGGTTTGTGTTCATCTTCAACCGATAGGCCGTGAGTGCCTAGCATAGATACTAGTATAAACCCCACCCGGTGCCTAGTAACAATTATTATCTGGTGCCTAATTTAGTGATGGAGTAGGGCCTACTGTGAGTGGTGTTCTTCTTACTCATGAAGTGTAGAATCGGATTGTTAATATATAATACAACAAAGAAAAAACACAATTTTAACCGACCTGGATTTAAGCCCGTACCTCCCACGTTCCAGGTAGTCGCCTTATCCCAGGTTCAAACCCCGATCGGGGTGGATTTTATCATTTCCGTATTGTATGACATATACATAAACAGAACAGAATCTAGAAACATAAATGTACGGGGGGGGTGGATCTCGGACTGTTGCTAGGGGGGGCGGGAAGCACCCCTATTAAACCGGTATTTGAAATTTTGCAATTTTTCCAATAACGTTACCCAGGATACTCGACGACGACGTGAGAAACTAGGGCGCTTCAACCGGTTAGGTCATGTTGCACCGCCTGTGATAATAAAGTTGATGAGATGAGTTAATGGTCTGTTTGTTGATTAGATTATGTGAAGTGTATAAATAACAAAATAAATTGAAATGTAATGAAATGATGAAAGTCATAGCAAAATAAAAGTTATGTGAATGAAAATAAATAAATTTAAAAAATGTGTATGATGTGAATTTAAATTTTGTTAAATAGATTACTATGGGAATTTTGAAAGTTTGTGACCGTTATCATATGATATAAGTTCTTCATATGAATGGGAGGGATCAAACTGCGTGCGCAAAGCCCAGGATGTAAATTAAAAAGGAAAACATATTTACGTTCTATGTTTGTTAGACATAAATAAAACTTTAAAATAGTCGCCTTCTTGGATTCTAAATGAATGATGTTTATATTTTCAAATTAAAATTTGGAGTGTGTGATATCAAATTGAGTGTTATTGACGCCACATTTATGCAAATACACGCTTTTTCTGATTTTTTATGCAACCCTCAGTAGGTGACTGAATTGATTTTAATTGACATATTACCACAATAAAATATATATATATATATATTCGTAATAAGATACTACCCACTCAACATGTTGCAGAATTATAAGTGAGGGACAACAATTTTTTAAGCAGACAAAGCCAACACTGTTGGCGTCGAAACTATCGGAGACCAAATCAAGACCGGTATTTTATATCGGAAACACCGACCAAACAGGTTGGACATGATAACACCCGCGGGCTGCACCAGAACCATCAAGGCTTGAGCTTGTTTCTCAAACTCGGACCAGGAATATCCGAGGATGTTAAGATAATATAAATCCTGGTGATACAAAAGAGTAACGTATTACAGATTTAAGTTATTATACGAGGAACTGAGTCATAAAATTCAAGCCAAACGACACTTGTTCTGTGCCTGTGTTTTTTCGAATGCCAGAGCTCACCTCTAGTTTTGAAAGTAAAATGTTCCCCTGTTGATACTTGCGAGATGGACTTTATCTCTTTCCTCGCATTTTACGATTAGCAGCGCCATGCTCTGGGCCAGATTCTACCCCGTCGTCATTTGTGTTGTCATCGTCGTCGACGTCTAGGCGGGAGTCAAGGGGGGGAGGGACCCGACGACGACTGCCAGAGCCAGAGAGATGGACTTGCCTCTGTCCTCGTCTTACACTATCAGCATAAGAATACTAATGTTGAGTTCAACCCCTGCCCAGACGGAGATGAACTGTGAGAAGAAGGTCCAGGGTTCAATGCCCGCTATAGGCAGAAATTTTTCACTTCTGATATGGACTTAAGTCCATCAGTTCTTGTCTGAGGAGTTTTTAAACGGTGACTTTAGAGCCGTCCTAGCAACGAAGCACATAGTAAATTCAGAGTTGTTGTGAATCGGCCTTGTTGATTCTGGCGTTTATTCGCGGGTGTTCGCATTATCCATACCACTGATTGCTATATTTCCTAATAAAAATATCGATCTTCAGTTGGTTATCGCTCACTCGTCGATTGCGTCGGGGCCTACAGGGTTGGCTTGGTCAGATTAAGATTTAATAACCCCCCATTAAAATTAAATTTTTTACTGAGTAGGTAGACTCTTACACGAAAGTATTTTTTAATTTCTTATTTGAGAACTATGCTGGCTAGACCCAGCCACAGACCAGTCGTGAGACTGGACACTCCATTGCAGAAATGGTTTTCTCATTTAAAGTATATTGTTTCTTTATTTGGTTCAAAGTCACGTTTGAAATTTTTACTTTTTTACCTCGGAAATGTTTGGCTTGGCGCTCGTCAACAGGCGAAATGATCTTTCAATGCGAAACTATGGAGAAAGAATGAAATGCTTGGTTCAGCTTCTATATCTCACAGCATTCACAGCCGGAGACTTTTGTAAGAGAGCTTGGCTGTTTTTTTTTTTTTTTTTTTACAA
The DNA here is from genome assembly GCA_024449915.1 of Sweltsa coloradensis. NCBI lineage: Eukaryota > Metazoa > Arthropoda > Insecta > Plecoptera > Chloroperlidae > Sweltsa > Sweltsa coloradensis. Next base: position 120,701 of record JAMZAV010002255.1, on the reverse strand, counting down.
TTTTTTTTCCCCCGGGGGATATTACATCTGTTGTGAATTAGACAGGAGCCCTTCACGACGCCCTACAAACAGCTTCCAAAGTAGAAAGAGAATCAACTACGGGTAGGGTTTTGTTTTGTTTATTTGGATTATGGGCGCGTCGACCGTTAGGTCATAATGCGTCACTCTAGCCTAGGGGATAGGGGGAGGCGCCCATGCTGGTCAGAACCAGCCACTGGTAGGGGGAGGAAGGGGGTTTCTCCCGACGCGGTCGTCATCGTCTTTGTCATCGTTCGTTGTGTCATTGTCATCGTCGCCGGAGGGTCGTCAAGGGAAGGGGGCAAGGTCCCCGACGACGATTGCAAGAGCTCGCCTCTTGGTTCGGGGAGTTATATACTCCGATCTTACTAGCTGATGTTTGCGAGGTGGACTTTTTCTCTGGAATCGCCTTTTACGATTAGCAGAGCCATGCTCTGGGCCAATTCTACCCCGGGCCCAGACGGGGCGGTCGTCAAGGGAAGGGGGCAAGGTCCCCGACGACGATTGACAGAGCTCGCCTCTAGGTTCGGGGAGTAATATACTCCCAGCTTACTAGCTGATGTTTGCGAGGTGGACTTTTTCTCTTGAATCGCCTTTTACGGTAAGCAGAGCCATGCTCTGGGCCAAATTCTTCCTCGGGGATTGGTGGGACATGCATGTGATGGACAGAACCAGCATTCGATCGCAGGGAGAGATAGCTTGAAAAGATCAAAAGTCCAAACGAATAGAACTAATAGGTATTTGAGCGTTGACATCCATGAGTTGCAACAGAAAAGTAAAACACTTTCAAAGTATCCAAGTCTGGCTTTCTGAATATTGTCGGCAGATGAAAAACCAACCAGCCCAGACAATAAACCGATGAACAAATCTAAGATTCCAACTTATCTGAAAGAACAGCTCGCCCTACAAACATCCTGCAAACTTTAGAGAACTTCTTCGTTTGTTATCAACACAAACTGTGATTAATCTTCTTTCCAAATTACAAAATGAAATGTAATTTAGTAGAGAGAAATCAAACACGACTTTGTTGTGTTGGAATCCAATCAAGACAGATAAAAACTGGCGTCTGTTCTCAACAATGCCTTATCCACAGCCCTTTAAATATCAAACAGTATTTTCCTACGCGGCTGCGGCGACTAACGCATTTGTGGTGCCCCGCCTAAGAAAATAGTGCGCAATAGTTATATTTTTATTAATTATAATTGTTTTCAACTTTTTAATATGTTACCATAGTTAGAATTGGACAACTTATTCTAAAATGTCTGTGTGTTTATTAAAAGTGTATTTCTTCTCCATTACTGTGTATTTTCCCCACAATCCGGCTCCATGTGGCCCTGGTCTTGGCGTCGGAGCAAAGAGCTCAGATAAAAGAACCTCCGTGCCTAACATTATTATTGTTCTACGGTGTTTGGTACTAACAGAGTCGATGAAGAAGTTTCAACGAGGAAACTTTTATATCGACTCTGTTACTAGGCCCGCGTCGTGAACGGTATTTACAATCGCGTTGATGGATGAGTGTGTTTATAAGTATACACAGCTCTCTTCCCTGTGCTTTTACTTTGGGTTTCTATGCCATTATATTTGGAGACAAGTACCAAACATTAAATACGTTTATTTTATATTTAATATAAATGAATAATTTAATTTTTTGTTTTTTTTGGAGTGAGGACGCATCAACCGTTAGGTCATTATGCGCCACTCTAGCCTATAGGGGATCTATGGAGGAGTGGCTTATGCTGGTCAGAACCAGCCACGGGTAGGGGGAAGAAAGGGGGGTTCTCACGTAGCGGTCGTCTTCGTCTTAGACAAGGAATCCAAAATGACCCACAACTATCGTTTAACAATGTAGAACTTCTATTCAAAACAAATGTCCGTCTTCTCGGCATGGTGTTTGACAAAAAGCTAAATTAGAAAGACCACGTTGTTGAGTTACGCAAAAAATGCATGTTGAAAATCAACCTATTGAAAGTTCTCAGTAATACATCGTGGGGTGCAGATAGGACTTAAATGTTGAGAATTTACGGATCTCTAGTTTGCTCCAAGATGGACTATGGATGTTTCGTATACTCTTCAGCAAGTAACACAACCCTTAAACTTCTAGACACTGTCCACCATTGTGGTCTTCGTATTGCTCTTGGTGCATTTCGAACAAGCCCGGTAGTCAGCTTGTATGCCGAGTCAGGTGTGTCCTCCTTAACAGAACGGAGAAACCTCTTGATGGGTACGTATGTAATGAAAATTAAAGCTATGCCTAACCATCCAGCAAATCGGAATGTTTTTAACACGACATATGTCAGACACTTTGATAACAAACCCAAGGCATCTCTTCCAACGGGATTAAGATGTAAACTTTTGTTTAATCATATAGAATTTCATCTGCCAAAAGTTTTTAATTTTGTATTTAGCAATAACCCGCCCTGGTTTACACCAGAGCCGATTATTATTTGACCTTTGTCGTTTTGATAAAAATTCTACTTGCGATAGTGTATTCAAAATTAACTTTAGAAAGATTTGCCATGAACATCAAAGGTTTACTTTGGTATTCACAGATGGCTCCAAAATTGATTACAAGGTTGGAAGTGCCTTTTATTGCTCCACCTTAACTGAACGTTTCAGGCTAAGCGACGTGTGTTCAGTTTTCACTGCAGAGTTATTCGCCATCCGTGAAGCTCTTAAATACATTCTACGCTGTCGTTGTGGAGAATACCTTTTGTGTTCAGATAGCTTAAGTTCACTTCAAGCTATAAAACTCATGTATTCTAGTCATCATTTGGTACAAGACATCCAATTCTATTTAGAAAAACTAACCTCTAAGGGATATATAATAGAGTTTTGCTGGATACCTGGACACGTGGGCATAGAGGGAAATGAACACGCTGATCGGGCTGCTAAGGAAGCTTCCCAGCGTCGCGACGTTGATTTCAATCTAGTTCCCGTTCCAGATGTCAAGAGTGGATTCAAGCAAAGATTGTTGGATTTGCGACAAGCATCGTGGGATGTGTTGCAAAATAACAAATTGCATAGTGTGATGCCCACATTGACTAACAAAATTCGTCCACCTACGTCTCGACTCTCACGTAGAGAAGAGGTGGTATTGTCTAGAATTCGTATAGGCCATACACGCCTAACACACGGATATCTCTTAACCAGAGAAAAGGTTATTCCCATATGTGACACATGTGATGTACCTTTAACCGTGCATCATATGCTAGCAGAATGTGCCAAATATGATGCCTTGCGCATGCAATTTGATCTCTCCCAATCATATGAAGAACTTCTATCATATGATAACGGCGACAAACTTTCTAAATTTCTCATCCATAGTAATCTATTTAACAAAATTTAATTCACATCTTACACATTTCTTTCTTTTCTTTATTTTCATTTACATACATAACTTTTATTTTGCTATTACTTTCTTCATCATCAATTTATTTTGTTATTTATACACTTAGAAAACAATCTAATCATCAAACATACCTGCATTCACTCTTCTCATTTCCTTTCATTCACAGGCGGCGCAATATGACCTAACCGGTTGAAGCGCCCTAGTTTCTCACGTCGTCGTCGTCGTTAGACATCGTCATTGTCATCGTTCGTTGTCATTGTCATCGTCGTCGGAAAGGTCATCAAGGGAGCGGGAAGGTGTCCCCGTCGAAAATTGCCAGAGCTCGGCTCTAGTTACGGGGAGTAAAATAAAACCTGCTTCCTAGCTGATATTTGCGTGGTGGTCTTTTTTTTTTTTTTTTATTAATGAGGATTCTCTATTCGAGGGGATATGGTGAGGAGGGTCCAGCCCAGGGAGCAGCAGGGAGGGGGTCAGAACCAGCCACGGATAGTGGCAGAAAGTGAACTTCTTACGTGGAGGTCGTCAAGGGAAAGGGAAGTTGTCCCAGATGACGATTACCAGTGCTCGCCTCTAGATTCGGAGAGTAATATACTCCCCTCTTTGTAGCTGATGTTTGCGAGGTAGACTTAACCCCACCCCCCACCCCCCGACAATCATATCTAAAAATACTTGCTGGTAATAACAGACTGTTTTCTTTTGTTATTTATTTACTAGGGAAACGCCAAAGTCGTTGTTAAACGAGTGAGTTAGCCAAGTGTTTTGACTTCTAAAACCGGACCGTCTGGTCACCTTACAGGAACTCACTCTGCTTGCCACAATAATTATTTAAATTGAACATTCAAAATGCGAATCGTATTCAAAACGTATTAGCGTGAAACATTAACAAATTTCCAAGATAAAACAAAATCACCTAATTTTTATTTCCCATTAAACACCCCTCAAAAATAATATGTGGGTGTAAAAATATAAAAAATTAGAATTAACGGGTATCGAACCTCATCCATCTGTGCGGTAGGCTAAATGGTTACCACTAGGCCATGCACGCCACGTCACCCACGTCCCGCTAACTGCTACGAAACAAATGCCATTGATATTATGAAAAAATCACATTTTTATTTTTTGTGGGCTTAAATCGAAATGGATCAAGCTTATTTTGTTAACAGTTCTTAGAAAACTTGTCCCGGATGTCGTTAAAAAATTTCAGCGCAATCGTTCAGCGGTTGGGCTGTTTTTCGACGTACAGACGACAACAGAATCAAGAATGAGAGCCGTTTGATTAAATGGGGGACACTCAGCCCCTCCGCTCCCTCTTTTAAATTTAAAGTCTATCCATTTCGTTAGAAAACTGTTTTTACAAAGAAGGCAACAAAAAATCAATTTCATTAATGCAGTCCAATAAAGAACTTTAAATAACTCTTTAGTCTCGACGACGTAGAGACTACGGCGCTCAACCGCATTGGTCATTTTGCCCCACCAGTATAATTTAATTTTTAAATTGGGTTTTCTTAGTTTAAAAATTTATTTTAATAATAAATAACATTAAAAAAAATTTAAAGAAAAACGAGGAGTGGAGCGACCGAGGTCTCCTTTAACTCGAACCGCTTCTTTCTGTGATTCGTCTGTCTCTCTGTAGTCAAAATCAGCCAAACCCGCGAACAGATTGGGCTAAATTTTAAACAGACACCCGGGTACGAGTTTACTGAGAACTGCTAACAAAATCACTAGATCCATTGAAATTTTAAACCCCCACAATAAAAAAAAAATGTGATTTTAAAAATACGATAGCCTTTGTTTAGTAGAGCAAGGGGCCCTATCTACGTGGCTTGCATTCCCTATGGTAAGCATTTAGACACCGCAGGAAGGGTTGGGGGTTCGACCCCCGTTTGCTCGAACTTTTTTTTATTTTTAAACCCACATATTATTTTTTAGGGGTTTAAATGGGAAAAAAAAAATTAGGTGATTTTGTTTTTTTCTTGGAAATTTGTTTATGTTTCACTCTAAACGTTTTGAACATGATTCACATTTTAAATGTTAATTTAAATAACAAGGAAAAACCAAAGTCGTTTTTATAGAGTGAGTAGCCATGTGTTGAGTACCCGTATCATTTCCCCTATGGGCTAGACCAGCCCTTTGGTTAGAGGGGGGAAAGGGGGATGTTCCCGGGGGATCAACACTTTTTTTACTCACTCGTTTAACAAGATTTGGGTTCCCCAGTATAGAGGACAAAGTGATGACAAACCGACAAAATATTATGTGGAAAGAACAAAAAGTAGTTTGTTGAATTTTTTAAAAAAAGGTTAAACAAATTATTTGGGTAACAATTAGTGGTTTTGGCCCCGGTTCATCGTTGATTGTGAGTTTTTTATTTAAATTTTTTTATTAAGGGGCGTCAACGTTATTTCAAAATGCGCCATCTAGCCCAAGGGATGTGGATGAAAGACCCATGTGGTCAGAACCAGACAAAGGTAGGGGTTTGGGAAGAGGGGGGGGGGGTCTCACTTCGTGGTCGTATCACTTTGGCATTGTTTTTCGTCATATTTTTATCTCAAAGACTCCCAAGAAAACCGAACTACTCAGAAGACCCGGTTTATGTCCGATTCAACAAAAAGACCAAAAGGTTTCAAGAATCCTACAAAAACGACGTGAGAAACTAGGGGCTTCAACCCGGGAAAGGGCATTTTTTAAGCCTGATATTTAAAAATTAATTAAATGTGTCTATAGTGTGTTTGATGATTAACTTTTTAATATTGTTTTCTAGTGTAAAAAATAAAGAAAATGGGGGGGGTGGTGATAGATACCCAAAAAAAAAAATGATTGGTATGAATAAAAAAAAAATTTTTATTGAATGACAATTTTTAAAAAAATTTCTTTGAAAAGAAATTTAGAAAGTACGTTCTGCTTTTTGATTTCTGGGGTTTTTTCCCCCAAAATTAATAAGATAGGCCCTTTAGGGTTATTTTTTTATAAAAAACAAAAATAACTCTTAAAATTTCCCCCGGTGGGTGGGGTGAGTGTAAGTGAGTCTTCTTTTAGCGTGACTTCCAGGGAAGAAAAATTTTACTTCAAGTCTGTTAAAACGTCCACCCCTCCCCCCCACTTCCTTCCCATTCCATGTAAAGGAAAACAGTGAGAGATAGGGAATTCAGAGGGATTTTTAAAGGGGGACTAAATCTCTTGCCATGCATTCAATCAAATTTTTTTTTGATTTATGTTGATTAGGCCGCGTCAACCATTAGGCATAAGCCCCCACTCTAGTTGGGGGATAGGGGAGAGAAGGTGCCATGTTCAAAAACAGCCACGGGTAAGGGGAGGAAGGGGGTTCTCAGTCGTGTGCCCACTGTTTTCGTCTGATCTGGTTCTTGCGTAAATTCGTCGCGGGGGGTTGTCAAAAAAGGGAGCAAGGTCCCCGACCACGATTCCCAGAGCTCGCCTCTAGTTTCGGGGAGAAATTATATACTCCGCTTTACTAGCTGATGTTTGCGATATGGATTTTTCTTTTAATCGCCTTGAAATTTAGCAGACCATGCTTGGGGCCCATTCTCCCCCAGGCCGCGGAACCACTTTTCCAAAGTGCCTGTTGCGTCTTGCATTAATATCATACTATTCGTACGCATTTTTCAGTGTATGTTTTTTTAAAAACTAATCCAGTAGCACTGGCCCCCCGTTTTTTTTTATCAGGTCTGCAGGGGACATCAAGGTCATTTAACGCCCCTCTTGGAGAATCACCCTAAATTTTTTAAATGCGGGTGGTTTATCCCCTCCCCGGTCTAACAACGCATTTGTTTGGAGTCCACGGCGTCCTCTGTTTTCTTTTGGCCGGTGTAATAACTTCACTTTATCTATTAAATATTTCAGTTTATCAATATCTGTGACCTATCCAGCACAACCCCGGTGGGCAGCCACTCTAGCCTAGGGGGGCGGGGAGGGGACACCATGCTGGGCAGAACAGCCACGGCCCGTCACGGCGTCACTCTTGTGTTTCTTCTTGTCGGGGGTAAAAACGTTCACTTTATCTATTAAATATACAGTTTATCAATACTGTGACTTTCCAGCAAACCAGGGGAAGCAGCCCCTTAGCCTAGGGGGGCGGGAAAGGGGAAAGACCATGGGACGAACCAGCCACGGCCAGTCCACGGGCGTCATCTTGTGTTCTTCTTGCTCGGGGTTTAAAAACTGTTCACTTTACTATTAAAAATACATTTACTCAATATCTGTGAATCTATCCCAAACCCAGGGAAGCACCACTCTAGTAGGGGGGGGGGGGAGGGACGACCATGCTGGGCAGAACCAGCCACGGAGTCCACAGCGTTTACTTTGTGTTTCTTTTGGGGTCGGTGTAAAACTGTTCACTTTATCTATTAAATATACAGTTTAAATCAATATCTGTGACTCTATCCCGCAAACCCAGGTTTAAGCACCACTCTAGCCTAGGGGGGGGGAGGGCACGACCCCGTGGGCGAACCGCCACGGCCAGTCCCCGGCGTACTCTTGTGTTTCTTCCCGGGGTCGGGTAAAAACGTTCATTTATCTATTAAATATACAGTTTACTCAAAATCTGGACTGTCCCGCACAACCCAGGTGAAGCAGCCACTCTAGCCTAGGGGGCCGGGGGGGCACACCATGCGGGCAGAAACCCGCCACGGCCCGCCCCGGCGTACCCTTTTGGTTTCTTCTGGCTCGGTGTAATAACGTTCCTTTTTCTATTAAAAATACATTTACTCAAAAATCTGTGACTCTATCCCGCACAAAACCCCGGGAAGCATCACTCTAGCCTGGGGGGGGCGGGGAGGGGAGCCAGCGGGCGGGCCAGCCCGGCCAGTCCCCCCCCCCCGCACTCTTGTGTTTCTTTTGGCCGGTGACTAAATGTTCACTTTTCTATTAAATTACAGTTTACTCAATATCTGAGACTCTATCCAGCACAAACCCCGGTGAAGCAGCCACTCTAGCCTAGGTGGGGGGAGGGCAGACCATGCTGGGCAGGGCCCGCCCCGGGCCCGTCCACGGGGTCACTCTTGTGTTTCTTTTGGTTCGGTGTAAAAAGTTCACTTTTTTATTAAATTACGTTTTTCAAAATCTGTGACTCTATCCAGCACAACCCGGTGAAGCAGCCCCTCTACTTAGGGGGGGGGGAGGGCACGGGCCCCTGCTGGGCAGAACCCGCCCGCCAGTCCACGGCGTCACTCTTGTGTTTCTTCTTTGGGCGGGGTAAAAAACGTTCACTTTATCTATTTAAAAATACAGTTTACTCAATATTGTGACTCTGTCCCGCACAACCCAGGTGAAGCAGCCACTCTAGCCAGGGGGGGGGGGGAGGGCGACCTGCTGGGCAGAACCAGCCACGGCCAGTCCACGCGCACTCCCTTTTTTCTTCTTTGGGCGGTGTAATAAAAGCACTTAAAACTATTAAATATACATTTTCTCAATATCTGGACCTGTCCACACAACCCCGGGGAAGCAGCCCCTCTAGCCTAGGGGGGCGGGGGGGCGCGACCATGCTGGGCAGAACCCCCGCCACGGGCCATCCACGGCGTCACTCTTGTGTTTCTTCTGGCTGGTGTAATAACTGTTCACTTTATTATTTAAAAAATACAGTTTACTCAATATCTGGACTCTACCCGCACAACCCAGGTGAAGCAGCCACTTAGCCCAGGGGGGGGGGGAGGGCACGACCATGCTGGGGAGGGAAACCCCACGGCCCGTCCACGCGCACTCTTGTGTTTCCTTTTTGCCGGGTAATAAAGTTCACTTTATCTATTAAATATACAGTTTTTCTCAAAACTGTGACTCTATCCAGCACAACCCCGGTGAAGCAGCCACTCTAGCCAGGGGGGCGGGGAGGGCACGACCAGCTGGGCAAACCAGGGACGGCCAGTCCACAGCGCACCCTTTTTTTCTTCTTGCTCGTTAATTTGTTTTTTACTTATCTATTAATATACGTTTACTCAAATTTTGGCTCTATCCAGCAAACCCAGGTGAAGCAGCCACTTAGCCCAGGGGGGCGGGGGGGGCACGCCAGCGGGCAGAACCACCCCGGCCAGCCCAGGCGTCACTCTTGTTTTTTTTCGGCTCGTGTAATAACTGTTTACTTTATCTATTAAATATACAGTTTACTCAAAATTTTGATCTATCCACACAACCCAGGTGAAGCAGCCACTCTAGCCCCAGGGGGCGGGGGGGGCACGACCCTGTGGGCAGAACGAGCCCGGGGTAGGGGGGGGGAGGGGGGGTTTCTCACGTCGCGGCTCGTCGTCTTTGTCACGTTCTTTTTGTCCCTCGTCGTCGGGAAGTTCTTATTTTCGTCGGGCCTAAGCTCGTCGATTTTTTCGAGGAAAAGTAGGGGCCCCACTCCTTCATTTTTAAAACTTTCCCCCCTTTTCAGTTTGCAGGTTCATGCCGTGACAGCTTCCTCGGGCTCAGTGGGGTACAAGCGTGAAAAGTAGGTACCACAACGTACGAAAAGACGTGAAAAAAATGGGCGCTTCAACCCATAGGGCATGTTGCGTCGCCTAGCGTGATATTAAATAATGAAATTTTTTTTGGTTTGTTTAAGGTTTTTTAGGGTTTCTATTTGATGAAAATTTATATTCCCCTACAGGTTTTTTTTATTTTGGATGGGTTTCCACCCGCAAATTTAAAAAAAATTTTTCAAAAATAATATTTTTTTGATTTAAAGAAAATAGTTGGGGTTTCCTGTGAAACAAGATTTTTTTTTGTGTGTAAGGGACGCGTCACCCGTTTCTTCATAATGCACCACTCTAGCCTTAAGGGGATTTAGGGTGGAGGGCCCATGCTGATCAGAACCAGCCACGGGTAGGGTGAGGAAAGAGGGTTTCTTACGTCGAGGTTATCACCGTCTTTGTCATCGTTCGCGGTGTCATTGTCATCGTTTTTTGGGGAGGTCGTCAAGGCGGGGAAAGATCCCCAATCACGCCCACCCGAGCAAACTGGCAGAAATGATTAAAAATAACGCCACTATTTTTTCACAAACCCGGGCTTTGTCCCTGCTAAAGAAGTAACGGGGTAAGGTTTGGGGTTTTGGGTTTTGAAATCCCTGGAGTTGCTTGAGAAAAGTACAACACTGTTTAACCCAAGTATGGTTTGCTAAATGGGCCTATTGACGGCAGATGATAAAACCAACCAGCCAAGGCCCTAGGTCTAGACGACTACACCGATGACCAAATCAATGGTGTTTTACTCATCTCTAAGAAATCCCACCCAACAAACCTCATCCAAACATAGACAGAACTTCTTCGTTTGTAACCGACACTAATATTGATTAAATCTTCTTTCCGAATTCGAAAATAAAATCTTATTTAGTCCAGAGCAATAAAACACGACTTTGTAAATGCGAAATGCGACCAAGACAGACAAAGTTGGCATTGGATCACAGTATAACAATCTCTTACAGTAGCGAAACTTCAATGCACTGCCTGCAGAGTGCTTTGCTCTCGTGGTCGGCTGCGCGTACCGCCGCTACACTAGCGCGACCTGGCCAAAGTATGAGTCATTTTAGTGAACTAAAAGCATCCGCCATCTAAAAGTCAGTGCTTTACAACGTTTACAACATACAAATTGTGGGCGGCGGTGCACCCAGTCAGGAAAGCTATAATATCTATACCGCTCTCCGTGTAGGTAACCTACGTAGCGACATGTATAGATAGAGCTTCTTGCCGCTACACTAGCGCGACCTGGCCAAAGTACGAGTCATTGAGTGAACTAAAAGCATCAACAAACAATTGACGAATGCCGAAGAATGTGAAGCTAATCATATTTTGCAAGGGCTAGGCCTAGCCTAGGCTATTTAAATTGCAGTCAAAACAACTGCAAGTAATGATGGTAATATTTATATTATGTATCAACCATTATAACCTACATTACTAATATCTGGTGCCTAGGCCTAGGCCTAGCCTAGGGGCCCTAGGCTGGTGGCACTGTCATCGTTAGTTCACTTTAGTGCTCGTACCTTCGCTAGGGGCGCGCGTGTCGGTTTATGAGCGTGTTTTGCTAGCAAGTCTCGCTACTGTAAGAGATGGGTTATACTGTGATTGGATGCTGTTTCATCAACAATGCATTATCCACCGCCTGTTAAATAATAAAGATTTTGTTCCTACGCGGCTGTGCCGAATAACGCGTTTGTGGTTCGCCGCACAAGACAATATTGTGCAATTGTTTTATGTAACATCATTTAGTATGACACCTATATAGTTTGTTCTTAACTTCCCATTGCTGGTCAGAACAAGCCTCCGTAGGAGCGAGGGGGAAGGAAAGGGTGGGGGTTCTCTCGCCGTGGTTGTAGTCGTCTTTGTCATCGTTTGTGTTGTCATGGTCGTCGTCTGCTTAAGTTGAGAATATTTGGACTCAGGGCACGTCAACTGTTCGGTCATAATGCTCTACACTCTATCTTACTTTCTAGGGGATATGGGGAGGAGGGGTTCATGCTGGTCAGAACCAGCCACGGGACACAGACATGGTCACTCAAGAATGTTTTGTTCAGCGAGCTACACCCGAGAACGGAGGCTATCACGAAACCACCTCTGAGCGGCTCAGCAGCCAAATCAACGCAGAAGTGGGACCTGTACGATGATATGTCTTTATGAATAAACATATCTTACAATATTTTTTTTTGATTATTTGGATTAAGGACGCGTCAACCGTTTGGTCATAATGTACCACTCTAGCCTAAGGGGGGGGAGGGGGGGCGCGAGCTGGTCAGAAACAGCCACGGGTAAGGGGAGGAAGGGGGGTTTCTCACGTCGCGGTCGTCATCGTCTTTGTAATCGTTCGTTGTGTCATTGTCATCGTCGCCAGGGGGTCGTCAAGGGAAGGGACAAGATCCCCGACGACGATTGCCAGAGCTCGCCTCTATTTTCTTTGAGTAAGATACTCCGCTCTTTCTAGCTGATGTTTGCGAGGTGGACTTTTTCTCTTGAATCGCCTTTTACGATTAGCAGAGCCATGCTCTGGGCCAATTCTTCCCCGGGCCCAGACGGGGGAAGAGATATCCGTGAGTTAGATTTTTTTAGCTTTACAAATGTTTCTTAATTTCGTAAACTAATAACCAGCAATAAATCACACAGACTTGAGATCTATCCACACAGTAGGCATAAATACATCGACGAATGAGGATCTAGGTCGCCTCAACCAAAAAGATTTTTGTGCAACGCCTTTTATATACATTTATTTAGAAGTGAATAAAATAATTATTTGGTTCTATTAACTATATTATGATTAAGGTCGCGTCTACCGTTAGGTCACAATGCACCACTCTAACCTAGTGGATATGGTTTTGGTTTATTTGGATTAAGAATGCTTCAACTGTTAGGTTATAATGCACCACTCTAGCCTAAGGGCAGTGGGGAGGAGGGGCCCATGCTGGACAGAACCAGCCACGGGTAAGGGGAGGAAAGGGGGGTTCTCACGTCGCGGTCGTCATTGTCTTCGTCATCGTTCGTGGTGTCATTGTCGTCATCGTCGTCGAGGGGTCGTCAAGGGAAGGGGGCAAGGTCCCCGACGACGATTGCCAGAGCTCGCCTCTTTTTTCGGGGAGTAAAATACTACCCTTCATACTAGCTGATGTTTGCGAGGTGGACTTTTTCTCTTGAATCGCCTTTAACGATTAGCAGAGCCATGCTCTGGGCCAAATTCTACCCCGGGCCCAGACTGGGAATTTTTAATGGACTGTTTTTCTTCCTAGGCGTTAATGATTAACAGAGTCGTGCCCTGGGCCAAATTCTTCCCCGGGGATTGGTGGGACATGCATGTGATGGACATAGCCAGCATTCGATCACAGCGAGAGTGAGCTTGAGAAGATCAAACGTCCAAACGAATAGAACTATTATAGGTATTTAATCGTTGACATCCATAAGTTAAGATAAAAGTAAATCACTTTCAAAATATCCAAGTCTGGCTTGCTGAATATTGTCGACAGATGAAAAGCCAACCAGCCCAGACAAGAAACCGATCACCTAATCCAAGATTCCCACTTATCTGAAAGAACAGCTCGCCATACAAACAACATCCAAATTCGAGAGGACTTCTTCGTTCGTTATCAACACAAACTGTGATTAATCTTCCGTCCGAATTACACAATGAAATGTTTTTAGTCTAGAGAAATCAAACACGTCTTTGATGGTGTGAAATGCGATAAAGACAGAATAAAACTGGCGTCTGTTCTGAACAATGCCTGATCCACAGCCGACTAAATAAAAAACTTAATTTTTCTACGCGGCTCCGGCGAATAACTCATTTGTGGTGCACCGCCTAAGGAAATAGTGCGAATTAGTTTTATTTTACAACGCTTATATTAGCTTCATGTGTTTGTCTGTCTGTCTGGACGGAATCTTGGAATCGATATTTCACCCACTTCTCAATGTCCAATCGAGCTGAAATTTTTCACACATATATATTCTTGATGACAATAGATGAATTTATTAACAGATTCACTAATTATTTAATTAATTCATTATAATTAATAAATCAGAGTTTTATATGGAAATAGATATTTCACCCACTTCCAAATGTCCGATCGAGCTGAAATTTTTCACACGGACGAATATTCTTGATGACAATACATGATACAATTTAGCACATTCATTATAGTGTATCAATTACTTCATCATAATTAATTATTCAAACAAAGCTTCATATGGGAAATAAGTCACAGCTAGTGAATTTGGACGCGTCCAGTGAGCACATATTCGATTACAACATTCGTTAAGACTAAAAAATATAAAATAATATTACATGAAAAAAATTTTTTTTTTAAACAACGCTCATATTTAAATGTACTAAAAAGTAAAAAATAAATTTTCGCCCAGCAAATTTTTGCCTTACTCGGAAAATAAAAGCGTTGGGCGCTTTCCCTCCATGAACAACAAAATTCTGTAATCTATGTCAATACCGAAAGCGCCCAACGCTTTTATTTTCCGAGTAAGCAAAAATTTGTTGGCGAAAATTTATTTTTACTTTTAGTACATTTAAATATGAGCGTTGTTTAAAAAAAAATTCTTTTCATGTAATATTATTTACTAAAATAATATAATGTTTACATTTTTTTTAATATTTTACCCTAGTTAGAATTGGACGACTTATTCTTAAATGTCTGGGTGTTTATTTAAAAAGTATTTCTTCTCCCATTAATGTTTATTTTCTCCACAATCCGGCTCCATGTGGCCCTGGTCTTGGCGTCGGAGCAAAGAGCTCAGATAAAAGAACCTCCGTGCCTAACATTATTATTGTTCTACGTTGTTTGGTACTAGCAGTTACAGCAGAGTCGATAAAGAAGTTTCAACGGAGAAACTTCTTTATCGACTGTTATTAGGCCCGCGTCGGGAACGGTATTTACAATCGCGTTGGTGGATGAGTGTGCCAGTTTTGTAATTAATTATTACTGTTATATAAAACTCTTTAATTGTGTGTCTATGCCAAACAAGGTGAGTCATGAGACAAGATCACAAGATTAAATTACAACTTTTGTAACTTTTTGGTACGGTTATCTATTGTGGCTTAGGCCAGTCTGGTTTCAACACTTTAAGAAACAATTAAAAAAATTAACTATGATTTGCGGGATTGGCCATTATAAATAACTCAGCTTGTTGTGCAGTACAAACATAATTATTTGTGTTATTTATTTTAAATTAATGAATGATGGTTAATAACTATACATGGTTCAAATTTTCCATTTGTTGGAAATTTCTAAAATATTTTGGTAACAAGATAAATAATTAATAATTACGTCATTTATTTAAATGGAAGGATGTCATATTATGACACTGATGTCTCTGAAGGACCAACGTCACCTAAAGACCACGATCATATTATATTGCAAGTGAGAAACAAGCAGCCAAACTACCATCACACGTTGACTCAATAAATAAATTAATTAATTAATTAATTAATTTTAAATTGTATTTAGAGTCTACCCACTCAGTTATATAACTGATTTTGCTGATTTAACTGATGCCTACTGACTGTCAGTAATAGAAACCTGTTTTTTTTTTCAAAAAGATTTATAAGTGAAAAATAACGTTACCGACATTGTGAGAGAATGAGACCTGCTGGAGAAACCCGGGCGCTTCAACCGGTTAAGTCATATTGCGTCGCACGAGATATTGTAAGCTAAATTATAATGTTTTTGTGTATTTGATTTTATGTAGCTAAGTATAAAAAGAAAAGAAAATGGCAAAGATGATAATGATAGCAAAATAAAAAGTGATAATTTAAAATTAGATGTTTTTTATTTAAAATTCAAATTTTGGTTCCACAAACTACTTCGAAGGAGAAATTTATTAAAATGGCCTCCGTTGTCTCATGATATTGACGTCTCTGGTGGACCCACGTTGCCTAGGTGACGACGAGTGAATTATGAGTTTTCTTCAGTTCATTTGGATTAAAGGCGCGTCAACCGCTGGAACAAAATGCCCCAATCAAGCGTAAGGGATTTGGGGACGAGGGGCGCATGCTGGTCAGAACCAGCCACGGTAGGGGAAGAAAAGGGAAGAGGTCCTCACATCCCAGACGTCATAAATAAATAAATAAATAAATTTTATTTAGAGTCTACCCACTCAGTTATAGAACTGATTTTTAGTGGGGGACTTTAAATCAAAGCGACCAAGCCAACCCTGCAGGCCCCGACGCAATCGACGAGTGAGCGATAACCAACCAAAGATCGATATTTTTAATAGGAAATATAGCAATCAGTGGTATGGACAGTGCGAACACCCGCGAATCAACGCCAGAATCAACAAGGCCGATTCAGAACAACTCTGAAATTTATTATGTGCTTCGTTGCTAGGACGGCTCTAAAGTCACCGTTTACAAACTTCTAAGACAAGAACTGATGGACTGAAGTCCAAATCAGAAGTTAAAAAACTTCTGACTTTAACGGGAATCGAACCCTGGACCTTCTGCATTGGAAGCAGATACGCTAACCACAAGACCAACGAGCCACACAAATCAAATCGTCTTGTCATCGTTCGTTGTGTTATTGTTATCGTCGTCGGGGAGGTCGTCAAGGGTAAAGGGAAAGATCTCTGACGACGACTGTCGGAGCTCGCATCTTGTGATGGGGAGATTGACTTACGCTCTTTCGTAGCCTTGTTCGATTGATTTTGTTTGATGTTTATTAGGTTTAAGGGCGCGTCAACCGTAAGGTCATATTGCACCTCCTGTGATAATGTAGTTTATGAGTCAGCAGAGCCATGTTCTGGGCCAGATTCTACCCCGGGCACAGACAGGAGGTTGGATTATAACGCAAGTGACAACCAAATAATTAAACAAGCATTAAACATGAACTCAATATGCCTCCTGACTGAAGCAGAAACCAGTTTAGTTACACCAGCTTCAGAAGTGCTTACATGACATTATCAACACTGTTAGAAATAAAGAATGTGGATTAAACAACAAGGCGTATAGTTAGGTCATAATCATGAGTTCCGTGACCACTTTTTCGCAAGGATGGTTTGACGATTGATTTGAATACTATGGACCATTTAGAAAAAAATAAGCCCCCATGTCCCTCCCAAAAATCCCGGCAATTTTTACTAGAGGCCAAAATCCAATATGGCTGCCGGGCACACTCTTGAAAAATTAAATTTTGAACCAGAGCAAGTAGAATCAAGTGCAAAGACATTTTTTGTTTAAACTGACCACAAGGATTCTGAATATGATATTAGTTTGACGCTACGACGCCATTTTGAACCAGAAATACAAGATGGCCACCGGCGCCATTGTGGAAAATTAAGTTTTGAACCAGAGCATCTAGAATCAAGTACAAATACACTTTTTCTTGTAAATAGACCACAAGGATTCAGAATATGACGTTAATTTGACGTTACGATATCATTTTTTACTCATAAATCCAAAATGGCCGCCATCCAGTGTATCGAAAGTTTATTAAGCAAGTACTCCCACAAGGATCTCTTGCTGTAAAGTACCATCATTCTACCATGAGATGGTATTTCAGTAAATTTTCTATTACAAATGACTCTACAACGTAAATATAAACCGAATTTATGAAGTCACAAATTGTCTTTCGTTGAAAATTAACGTTATTTTACCACTGTAACGTGGTAGTTAAGACCAAAATGTGCCCCCGAGAAATATGATCAGTCTAAATCGAGGCATCCTGCCATACTATATTCGGAATCAGACGATTACATGTAATACCTGCTTTCCTCAGTAAAATATCCACCTTCAGGTTGCTGTCATCATCATCCTATAGCTCTCTTCAACTGACCCTAGTGCAGCGCCATGCTGCCGAGGTTGGTTGCGTACAAAGAAAGGTATGGAAGATGACTTTCTGAATTCTGGGCGATGAGGCAGCTCGCTTCTTTGATCAGGTCGCCTTCTTTCGTACTGACTTCACTCAGTCTATTACAGGCAACCCCTTCTCTATGGCCTGGGACATGTGGATAGAATGCTCCATGAAAAAGGTCAGCAACGTGAAGTCTGGCTGGCTCTCCATCCTCCAGAATGAGAAACAGCAGCTGGTGCAATCCAGAAATGTGAATAATGTGGCCCGGGTCCGAGCGGCTGATAACGCCATGGCCAAAAATAAATACAAAATTACAAAGTTGAAGCACGTGGAATGCGGTCCGAAACGGATGAGAGAAGATGAGCAATGCATGCAGGATAAAGTCGCATGCATGCACGAGTTTGACTCCTGTCCATTCAACCAAGCTTCACCCACCTATATACAGGTGGGTGTCTACAGTCCGCCATGCCTGCCTCTGATGAGCGCGTTGCAGATTGGAACTCTGCCTACGCTGCGAGAGAGGAAAAAGTTAACCAGATTCTTGCAAGATTGGATGTTTAGTAAGAATACCTCCCTTAATGCACCCTTCTTTTTGAGCAAGCGGTAAAGGTTTGCCAAAATGACAGAAACGGACAAGCATGGGTCGTACTTAAAGTGAGAGCTGCTGAAATGGAGCAGAGCGCTCTCAAGTCAGTAATCGACCCGGTTGATGTCAGTAAACTCGTGGACCTCGCTGAGTGGCTGGAACATCGTGTCGTCGATGAATGTATGGCCCTATTCAACTCTAACGGCACATACAGGAAGACACAGAAAAGCAAGCTCATTCAGAGACTCTCTGCAATCTGTTGATCTGCAGGAACTTACACCGCCTCATCGACGTGGGCATGTTGTGGAGGATTGCAACTCCATCAGCAGAAGACCGACAGACGCAATATGGCGCCCATAAAAAGTGTCGGATTACGTCAATAAGGTATCATCCATCATCCTTGCCGGCCATAGAGATGCTGAGCGTACCATCTGTGTGAATGACCCTTACTACGCCCCATACTCAACTAAAGATATTGAACCATGAACAGGACCTGCGGGTACAGGGTAAGGCACATATCCCCAATATGTAGGTACATGAAAATGAGTGACCCTTTCCCATCTGCCCGAGCATTCAGAACGCTGATGTGTAGCCACGGCAACAAGAGGCCGCTGCAAAAACTGATATGGGACTTATCTGACAGACCTTTCAGACAGGGTTGATACAATGATTGTCACTACTCTGTTGGTCCTACTGCACCAACTGGTCAACCAAACAACTAATTGGGAACTACAGCTTTGGCCAGTCTGAGGATGACACTATGATCTTTTCTATTTACGCAGCTCTGCGCGAGTCCGGCTACACTGGCCTGTTGTCATTGATACTGCCGATACTGATGCGTATTTCGCGTCAGGTGAACGGAATGCTCTTATTCAAGAGGAATTAAGCAGGAGACAATCTGACGTGTCCTGGTAAATGACGAGATGGCAGATTGTATTGTGCAGCTACACTGCATAGGCTGTGATGCTAACTCAGGGTTCTACGGCAGAAGTAGGCCCGTCGGTGTTTGACCGGATGGCAAAGAGTCATGTGGCCCGACAACAGATCTCGAGGTGCGGGATAGACTTTAACTTCAGGACGAGGTACTAGAGAAGTTCTTCCAGTTCACACGTCATGTCATATATGGCGACATAAAGAGTACCAAGTACCAACATGTATGAAGCCGATTCAGCAAAGTGGAGAACACTGAAAATACAAAATCATTCATCCTTCTCCCTCCAGATGCAGATATTCTACGCCAAAAGCTGCCTCCGTACAAACTACTTGGCGCATCTTGTGCGCCACCCTTCCAAGAAGGACCACCCTTACCACTTGGGCATGGTTGGGAACTTGTGGGTGGTCGTTGTCCACCACAGGTGACCTGCTCTCCTAGCTCATCTACCTGCACTAGGGCCAGTTGAAGAGAGCGAGGATGATGACAGCAATCTGTTGGAGGATATTTTACAGAAGAAAATGGGGTATTGATTGCACAGAATCGTCTGATCCTGAATACAGTATGGCAGCATGCCCCAATTCAGATAGATCACACTTCTCGGGGCACATTTTTGTCATAATTACCAAGTCAAAACAGTGTTACAGTGGTAAACTAACGTAAATTTTCAAAGAAAGACAATTGATGACGTCGTTAATTCTGTTTTTATTTACGTTGCGGTCGAGCTTGCGGTGTCATTTGTAATAGAAAATTTACTAAAATACCATCTCATGGTAAAATCATGGTACTTTACAGCAAGAGATCCTTGTGGGAGTACTTGCTTAAGTACAAACGTAAAAAGTTTGCTACACTGGATGGCGTCCATTTTGGATTTATGATTCAAAATGATATCGTAACGTCAAATTAACGTCATATTCTGAATCCTTGTGGTCTATTTACAAGAAAAAGTGTATTTGTACTTGATTCTAGATGCTCAGGTTCAAAACTTGATTTTTCACAATGGCGCAGGTGGCTATCTTGTATTTCTGGTTCAAAATCGCGTCGTAGCGTCAAACTTATATCATATTCAGAATCCTTGTGGTTTAAATTTAAACAAAAAATGTCTTTGCACTTGATTCTACTTGCTCTGGTTCAAAATTTAATTTTTCAAGAGTGTGCCCGGCAGCCATATTGGATTTTGGCCTCTAGTAAAAATTGCCGGGATTTTTGGGAAGGACATGGGCCTTATTTTTTTCTAAACGGTCCATAGTAGTCAAATCAATCGTCAAACCATCCTTGCGAAAAAGTGGTCACGGAACTCATGATTATAGACCACAAGGATTCAGAATATGACGTTTATTTGACGTTACGATATCATTTTGACTCATAAATCCAAAATGGCCGCCATCCAGTGTAGCAAAAAGTTTTACGTTTTTTACTTAAGCAAGTACTCCACAAGGATCTCTTGCTGTAAAGTAGGAAAGTGAAGTGACGACGACGTGAGGATCCAGGGCGCGTCAACCTAATGGGTTGTTTAAGATAATAAACAGTAACTTTTGGCGTTTTTGTTAAGTTGTTGTATTATATGAGATTTTCTAGGAAAATTACAAGAATGATTATGACAAGAAAATTAATTGATACAGGGAATATTTTATTTGGGTTATTTCAAAGATGTTGTAATATGGTATTAGTAGGTCTAGATAGAGCAAGGCGGTGGATTTTTGGTTGTAAATTGAACCTGTCAGTAGACGCCATCTTGGTGGCAAGGAAATGGGGCTGGTACCTTACTGCACTGTAATCACAGGTATGTTTACTGATATAATTCATCCCGTGATTGTAATTTAAATTAGTTAACGCTCACATTAGAACTTGTACATCATTTTCTATGATTGGTGGGTTGTGTCTTTGTTAATTATTTTGTCATCTGGACAGTGAATAGGCCTAGTAAGGTCTAGCCTAGGCTAGGCAAACATAACCTAGCCTAGGCCTACGTAGCCTTCCTAGGCCTAGCCTAGAGGCCTAGTACCTAGGCTATTACCCTAGTTGGCCTAGGCCTAGGACCTAGGCCTAGGGCCTAGCTGGTGTTATAGCCTAGGGTACCTAGGCCTAGATTCTAGGCCTCGCTGAATGGTTAACTAATTGTTTCTTTTTGCTTTAGGGGCCAAGCCTGATTTCAATGCCTGTTAAAGTGATATTGCTGCTTATAGGCCTACTTATAAGCATACTATTTCAACCTCCTTGTGCCTCGTTGCTGATATCTAGACCTACGCCTACAACTGACATAGGCCTAATGAAGTCTTGCGCAGCAATAAATTGTCAGAACCGGTATGAAAAAGGAAGCAACATAACCTTCTACAAGTGAGTAGTTCTACTTTTGTTTTGACAGATTTGCATTGTTTACAATGTGGTCAATAGGTTGACACATAGACTTAGGAGCTATCCGAATAGTGACAAAACGCGTTCATTCCCTGGTCTTATTCTCGTTTTACGTCATTGTTACGCGTCATGACATCCGTGACGTAGCTAGTAGCATCCGAATAGTCGAGCGCACGATCGAGACTCGCCGAAATCTGGGAATGAGAACAAGAATCGGAAAAGGACCTGATCTTGTTCTTAGTACTAGAACATGGCGGCTGTTTACGATACGTCCGATAAATTGCATAAATAAATAAAAGAAAAAATGCATGAAGCAATCTAGTAACAAGACCAGGAATCAGACCAAGAATAAGAACAAGACCAAGTTGTGAGACCAAGAACGGCGAAGAACACTTTTCGGTTAGGTCCCTAGACCCATAGATAGGCCTACTACTAGGCCTAGGCCTAGGGGTTATACCCTCCACCCGCCTTGGCCTAATAAAAATAAAAACTTTGGAGAATCACAGAGCTAGCTCAGATGCTTATGAAGAGCAATTGGGTGCAGTAATTGCTTGCTCAGCACTCCAGTTGGGGAACACACCACTGGTAGAATTAGTTACGTTTGATGGGGCTGTGACATCACACTGCCAGTTGCAGATAAACAAAATTTCATATTAATATTCTACCTGCTGCAATGTTTGTCGGAAACAAAAAGCAAATCTATTCAATTTATCCTACGCATATAGGCCTTACCAACACTGATGTGTTTTTTGTTGCAGATTTCCCTCTTAATAACGCAGAACTTCTGAAGACATGGATAGCTAAAACTCGGCGTCAAGATTTTAAGCCTACAACGCATCATTATATATGTTCTGTACATTTCGAGGAAGAGTGTTTTTTAAAAGGTTATGTTAACTGTAAGAAAACTTGTTGAGAATGCTGTGCCAACAAAATTTACATTTCCACGTCATTTACAGAAGGTAAGCACTTTGCCTCTACCCTAGTCACTAGTCTACTTGGGCCCTAAGCTCAACAATCCCATTTCCACAACTGTCTTGAACCAACAGAATCTAACGTAGGCCTACAAATAAAGATAATCAAGCATCATTTAGACGTATGGTAGGCCTGGAGGCTTAGGCCGTTGCTACATTTGCCCATACAATGTCACAAAAGGTATAGCTCAGAATATTAACAGCAGTGGAAGCCTTAAATATTTTAATCCAGGGTGTTGGAGAACGGTCTGTTATTGTTTACGAGACTGGTGGCCTAATATGACTGCACTATTTTAATAGGGCCTACCTGAATTTAGGACTAGAAAGGTAAGTTACCGGTATTAGAGAAAACGCAAATTGTCTTTAAAAAATTAGTTGTGGTAGGCCTAGTTGGATTTATTACAACAATAAGAGGTGTTCCCTATGCAACAAAACATATATTTTTCATTTCTAATAAGCCCTACTAGTGATGGCAATTTTCATGAAAATTTTTTTCTTGAAATTTTCAATTAAAATTTTCAGAAAATTTTCAATTCATTGAAAAATTTAAAAAAAAAAATTGTTCATGGGTCAATATCATATTATCTTATTCACTGTTTTCTGTTCTGTTCCTTGTAAAAGTGGCACGTTTTATAGTTTGGCCTAGCTACTGATAATCGATTAATAATGCATTCAACATTTTGATAGGCTACCTAGAAACAATAAGTTTTATGCATCCTATCGACTATTGGGCATAATATTTTATAAATTAATAATTTTGCTTGTACGATTATTAATATTGAAACTCATACCGAACGTCAACCCTAATATATTTACGAGACAGGCCTTCTGATGGTATTTTTACCTACAGTTAAGAAATATCATGATGCTTGCCTAAATTATGGAGGTCCTAGAGTTGAATCCACTCAAGTTTGAACGACCTTTTGATATTTCTCGGTGGCCATTACACATGTAAACCACATGAAAAAAATTGGAGGCTTAATTAAAGCCTTTTTATCTAATACACGACATAGGCCTATACATGATGCTTAATAACATCCTCGGCAAAAATTATTATTTTAAAAGTAATTTTTTCAGGCTAGGCCTACACATTCATTTGAATTAAAACTAGGAATGACTTAGGGTTCAAAAATTTGGAACCGGTTTCCGGGTACCCGATGTCATCCCTAATTAAAACCAATAAATGAAATCATTTTTTCCATCAACAATCACTTTAACAGTATTGGCAACATTGTTAAAATTTAAAGGACCAATGAGGGCTCGCGGCAACACTACTACATTGGTGTAGGCCTAGGCATCTTAATCCTACTTTAATTTAAGCCACGTTGATAATAATATGACCTAATAATTCAGCTGGTAAAGTATTTCCAGAGCTTCAAAATTTAGGTGGCCATTGCATGATAGAATTTTTAGTTTTTGTGCAAATTGGTTTTGCTGAGTTGATCTCGTGACGATCATGAAGGTCGTTCAAACTTGAGAGTGGATTGAACTCTACAGTAGAGATTATTGGTACACCTAACATAAAAGTAACCACTTTATGTTTTCCGTTGTTATTAGGTGGCGACGACTCGTTTAGCAACTGCCGTTAACAAAATGGAAGACTTCCGTTCAAGTATCCCAAATCCTATATCGATACCACAAGAACTGCCTTCTACATCATCTTCTCCAATGGACGAACATTCATATGCCTTTGAAACCAGCCCGCGAAAATTGAAGCGTAAATATGAAGAAGTAATAAGTAGAAAAAATGAACAACTGGTGGATAAACGTAAAAATGTTATCGATTAAAAGTGCTAAATGTAAACGACAGACGATGATGATATAGACACAATGAAAGAGTTAATAACACAGTTAAAAGATTCTAAATTGTTAGATGATCATGCCTAAGGCATTATGCATGAGTGTTTTAGTGATGTTACCAAAGAACTATTTTCAAGGCTAATTAAGGGTGTGAAAAATGCAGAATATAACAACACGATTAAATCATTTGCGCTAACATTATATTTTTACTCTCCAGCTGCATATAACTTTGTTCGTGAATCATTAGGATTTTGTTTACCTCATGTTACTACACTTAGACGGTGGTACTCATCAGTAGATGGTCGGCCAGGGTTCACCTCGGAAGCTTTTCAAGCTATTGAGGACAGGGTAAAAAATACAAAATATCCTATTATTTGCTCCATTATGTTTGATGAGATGTCCATCAAGAAGAGAGTAGACTGGGATGGTAAAGAATTCATAGGTTATGTGAATATGGGAGATGGTGTCTGTAATGAGGAATGCACTGAAGCTAAAGAATCTCTAGTAATTTAAGCTGAAGGAATTAACACATCCTGGAAAATTCCCTTAGGTTATTTCCTGATTGATGGAATAAATGCCAATAATAAAGCCAACCTTATGAAAGAAAGTTTATGCAAATTACATGAATCAGGAGTCAGTGCTGGTTCAATAACATTTGATGGATTAAGGAGTAATTTGGCAATGGCTGAACTATTAGGGGCAAACATGAATGTGGCAAATCTGTGCTCTCATTTCCCACATCCAGTCACTGGGGCTAATGTTGATGTTATGCTTGATGCCTGCCATATGATAAAATTAATGAGAAATGTAATTGCTGATATCAAAACTATTGAGGATGTCGATGGTAATAACATACAATGGGAATTCATTGATAAATTACAAAAGCTTCAAGAAAATGAAGGCCTTCGATTGGCAAATAATTAAAAAAACAACACATTGATCATCAATCACAAAAAATGAAAGTTTCACTTGCAGTGCAAGTTCTCAGGGACTCTGTTTCGAAGGCATTACTTTATCTTGCCAATGACTTACAACACAAAGATTTTGCAGAGTGTCAACCAACTGCAAAATTTTGTGCCTTTTTTGATAGATTGTTTGACATTTTTAATTCAAAAAATCCTTTGGCAAAGGGCTACAAAGCTGTTATGAAAGCTTCTAATAAGGAAGTGTTGGATCAAGTTTTTAAGAATGGTGTTCTGTACTTGAAAGGTTTAAAACCCATATTTGGTAAACATGTATATGAAACAAACAGAAAAACACCCATTTTAGGCTTTCTGTTATTCATCAAAAGCTTTAAAGGATTGTATGTAGACTTAGTTGAGTCAAGGCATTTGAAATATTTACCGACATATTAATTTAGCCAAGACCACATCGAGTTATTCTTTTGTCGTGTACGAGCGAGATTTGGTTGGAATAATAACCCCTCTTCACTTCAATTTAAGTCTGCATATAGGCAGCTTCTAGTGAAAAATGAGATCAAATGCAAAAGTACGGGTAACTGTGTATCGCAAGATTCAACATCTCTTCTATCTTGGGAATCTAGCTTCTCGTCGTTGAATCCACTTAAGAACCGAGAAGAAATTGATAGCAGTACATTTGAAAACTACAGACGTTTTGACGTTGACGTTGACCTCGAAAAGCTCGATGATAATGAGGATGACTCTCTAAGTATATATAATTGTAGCTCATTGTCCGAGTATGTAGGTAATGTTGTTGTGTACATTGCTGGAGCTGTAGTACGATCTTTGTTTAAAACAATGTTGTGCCCCATTTGCAGTACTGCATTGACTAGTGATTCGGTATGTTACATCATGAATGCAGATTTATTAAATAGGAAAAATAATGGGGGTCTTATTTTACCTTTAAATGATGTTATAACAATATGTAGACAAACCGAAAAGTACATTCGGAGACTTATGTCAGAAAATGCTGGCAAGCCACCGCGAGGTCTGTCAACATCACAGCTTGAATATAATGTATTGAGCAGTTTAGCTGGTCATTGGCTTTTCATTTAACTGTATGATCACTCTTTGGATAATGAGTTTCCTAGTAACCATATTGTAACTTTAATTAAGAGTGTTATTAAAAAACATGTCAAGATAAGGTTTCACCACATAGCTGAAATGCTTTACTGAACTGCTACTACTGAACTACTTTTCATTCAAAAATGATACGCCAAACCTTAAATAAAACTATTCTGTTTCAGAATCAGTGATAAGCGTAGTGTTTCACGTTTATCAATCAATACATGCCTTAATTAATTGGATGTAATATCAGTGGTGTGCACTGGGGAATGAAAGGGAAACAATGCTCTAACTAGCTACAGTACAGTGACTTTAGTGCGCAAGTCTAAAGTGTACTTTGCGATATTTTGACAAGTTAATTGCAGACGGAGACGTACATTTCTGCTTGACGATTTTGTCGATATGACTATATCAATCTATATCGCACAGTTAGGCATGTTATTTACTATAATAATTGATATGATTAATATATCCATAACAACATATTGTTATAGAATTACGGTGTACATTGACTTCGGATCCAAACTCAGTGCATGCCACTTATGTATTGTAGTATGTATTGCATTAATGATTGATTAATAATTTACCATTAGCATTAGTGTTATTTTCTAAGAGCTGCGTTAAATGAAATATTAATGCCGTTGTACATACATGGATCAATATACAATCAATAGTTCAATAAATGAAGAATGTTTTTTTGTTTCTTAAATGTTCCGTTTATAAATTTGCCACATTTGAATAAATGGTAAACCCATAATTATTTAAAGTGTTGGAACTCTTATTATTTTATGATGCATAACTGTTATTAGAGATAATCTTTTTAGCATTTAAAATTTGAATGTTTAATATTTTGTATCATTTTACAAAATTCATGTTCACCAAGTTTCTACGATTTGGCATCAAAAACTTAAACTGCTAAAATTTATCTCTACATATTATGTATGAAGAACCTACTACACCTGTTTCCACTCTCCCTATCTATTCCTGATACTGATATCTATTCCATCAAAATATGTGTTATGTTCATGAGCCAACATTAGTACCAGAATACAAGTGAGTAATAATAATTATTACACTTTTATAAATCATTAGACTTTTCACTGTTAATACTTTATTTTATTTATTTTATTTAAATTTATTTAAATAAAATACAGTATTAACAGTGAAAAGTCTAATGATTTAAAAATTAAATTGGTTTAAATTGATTGATTGATTTAAAATTTATTTAAATAAAATACAGTATTAACAGTGAAAAGTCTAATGATTTATAATATGTGTAACGTTACTACCTGTTATATAGTTTCAATTTTTAGAGTAATATTTAATGAGTTAGCCTTAGTAGACTTAAACTTGCATTTTGGTGTCATTGTATTTGACCCCAGTATAAAGAGAAATTGGGAAATTTTACAGTAACAGTTTTTGTTTTTGCAAGATGCTACTGCACAAAGGAGTGATAAAATTATTATTGCAGATAAAGATAACATGTAGGCCTACCATCTATACACACAAGCTATAATTGAAAAGAAGAAACATATTAATATATTGCATATTATTTTAAATAATATGATCATATGCAGTGGTAAGACTTGTTATAGGTAGGGCAGCATGAGATTTGTTTAGAATGTGAATTTGTCAAAATATGGAAGGTGCAACTGAAATTTAGGGCAGCAGAATAGTAATGGGAACAGCTAGGCAGTGGGAATGGGAGCCGTTTGAGGTAGGAGGCTTTATGACAGTGTTACTGAACAATATTTTATAGGGGTGAAGTGTCATTGGGGAGAAATAGGGCGGAGGAATATTTGCAATATAAAAATAAATTTTTGAGGGAGTTCAGTTCTTAGTTAGGGGAGGGCGAAGTTAAAGTAGAATGAAAATGGGTTCGTTATTTCTGTATTTTGTAATTAGGGGTGAGTGCATTGCCACCGGCCCCATTCTATTTTATAAAGATTTGATATTCTTAAAATAAAACCGACTGTATAGAAGTTATAAAATGTTAGAGGTAGGTAGGCCTATTTACAGTAATCTAATAATATGTAGTCTTCAATGTCATCACAAACAAAACCTATCTGACGAATTTATTAAGATCATAGGCCTATACTGGACTTTGGCAACGTTGGATAACTGTAATAATGTAGTTGGCTAACATATTGATTCAAGGACTCTCGTGATTTGATAAATTATTTCTAATTATGTGCAATAATATCGCTGTGATAAGTAACTGGACTCAACTAACGTTTTTGTTGTTATGTATTCGACGATTCGTCCAACTAGACCGCCCTATACACAGAAATACTAGTTTTTTTTGTAAATCGCGCGCAACGTTGCCACCAAAATGGCCGCCGGCACAGTCTTCTATTTGCAACCATTCCTAACACGTTTTTGTATGGGCGTAGTAGGGCCTTGGGTTATTTAGATTGCCCGAGTTGGCCTCTAGTTTCGGGGAGTGATTTGTGCAACTCATAGGCTACATCGCAGATGTGTGAATATAGTACAGTGTGTTACAACATGGTATTGACTACAAATTAACCACTGGATGTGTGAATATAGTACAGTGTGTTACAACATGGTATTGACTACAAATTAACCACTGGATGTGTGAAGGAAGCCCCATGAGAACCAAGACAAGAACCAGCCACGGGCAGGGGAAGAAGGGGGTTTCTCACGTCGCGGTCGTCATGTCTTTGTCTACGTTCGTGTTGTCATGGTCGTCGTCGTCAGGAAGGTCGTCAAGGGAAGGGGAGGTGTCCCAGACGAAGATTGCCATAGCCCGCGTCTAGTTTCTGGGAGAAATATAGTCACCTCTTACTATAGCTGATGTTTGCGAGATGGACTTTTTCTCTTCTATCGCCTCTTGAACGATCAGCAGAGCCATGCTCCCAGTTCTACCCCGGGCCCAGACTGGGTCACACAGAGCTGAGACCTACAGTTGTAAAGTGATGCACGATCGGGACGACACATGAGGATCTAGGTCGCCTCAACCGAATAGGGAATTGTGCGACGCCTTATATATTTTTAAGTAGTTATGATTGGAATTAAATAAGAATTTGGTTTCAATTATGTTTAGTTAAAATGTTAATGTAGTTCGATGAAATGGTAAATAAATAACATGATACTATGAAAAATTACTAGAATATTTTTGTTAGTATAATAATAAATAAGGTGATTAACGAATTAACCAAAGGTTTTTATGTTGATAAACATTTTTTGTTTAGTTTATCTAGTATAAGAGCGCGTCTTCCTCTAGGTCATAATGCACCACTCTAGCCAAGGCATATGGGGATTAGGGGCCCATGCTTTCAGAACCAACCACGGATAAGAATAGAAAGGGGGTTTTCTCATCGTGGTCGTCATAGACTTTGTCATCGTTCATTGTGTCATTGTCGTTGTAACTGGGGATGTGTCCCCAACCCAGAGCCAGAACTCACCTCTTGTTTCGGTGAGTAATATACTCCCCTCTTACTAGCTGATGTTTGCGAGGTGTACTTTTTCTCTTGAATCGCCTTGTACGCTTAGCAGAGCCATGCTCTGAGCCAGTTCTACCCCGGGCCCAGACGGGATAACATTAATTATAAATTCAAATTATTGTTTTGTTGTAGTTAATTTAGTTGATGGGCGCGTCAACCGTTGCGTCACAATGGGTCACTCTCAGTCATTGTCCTTGTCATAGTTCGTGTTGTCATGGTCGTCGTCGCTGGGGAGGTCGTCAAGGGAAGGGGGAGAGGTCCCCGACGACGACCGCCAGAGCTCGCCTCTAGCTTGTACTAACATCTCCTCTCAACCCAGTGTTAACTGTCTCAAACAAAAGAACGGTTTACTAGCGAGCTGTACAGGAACAAAGCAGAGATTAAATACAATATGATCAAGGAAGAACTGAGTAATTGTATGAATGCTACATGCACAGACCTCCAATATCAGAAGTAGGCAGAGAAGAGAATTCTCCGAACAGTTTCACGGCTTTGCTGTGTTCAACGCATTCGACGACGACGTGAGAAACTAGGGCGCTTCAACCGGTCAGGTCGTATTGCGCCGCCTGTGTTATTGTAAGTTGATGAGATGTTTAATGGTGTTTTATGATTAGATTGTTTTCTAAGTGTATAAATAACAAAATAAATGGATGATATAGATAGTAATAGCAAAATAAAAGTTATGTATGTGAATGGAAATAATAAATAAAAGCAATGTGTATTATGTGAACTAGGAAAACGCTAAAGTCCCGCCGCGTTGATGGATGAGCTTTTTTTTAAAAGTTTTTAGTCTGCGTGCAATATCTTTACTTTTGTAAGTGCTTTGTTGCTTTGTTTTGCTGCCCACGCATTGTAGGTGATTGTTGTCATGTTTCTATTGTTTCTTGTCAATTTGTTATTATATTTACCGTTAAAAACTTATATTAAAAGCTTTATTTCTATGGATTCTGGCTAACTTTGTCAACTTTTTCTGTCAAAAGGTACTTCATCACCATAACCATAATGTCCATGTATAATACTAGGGAAACGCCAAAGTCGTTGTTGGACGAGTGAGTGAGCCATGTGTTGAGTACCCGGGAACATTTGCATTTAAGTTTGATTATAATTATTATACATGTATAATTAATAGGGTTTTGAGTTTAGTTGGTATACGGGCGCGTCAACTGTAAGGCCATAATGCGCCACTCTAGCCTACGATAGGCTAGGTAGGCCTTTGGTATATGAGGAGGAAAGGGAACGTTACCGGGTACTCAACACATGGCTCACTCACTCGTTTAACAACGACTTTAGCGTTTCCCTAGTATAATCATTGAACAAACATTTGTGGTCACAGACACTTGATCAACAGATACAGGAAGATGAAGACTTACATAAATAAATTAGTATTCCTGGAGAAGAAACGACAGGGTCTCCCAGTTTTCAAGACAACCCAGAAGATTAAGTGACAGTCTTTAATAGGGCAAGCGAACAATTACAGGCTGTTCTTGAACCTTGGATTTGATGTTGTCAAGACCGACTAACCCTGAGGTTGAGTCTCAAGCGAACCTGGCCGCACTGCCCTCCCTCGTATTCAATCCTTGTGGGTTTGTTTGTACATTGGTCTAGTCTTCTGACCAACAGCGTCATTTTATCATCCATTTTATTCTTAAACTGTCTTCCCTTAAGGGCAAATCATTTTAATTTAATCATATTTATTATTAAACAACGTTGAATTGTGCTCAGTTGTTATTATTAGTACAATTTTTTGTTCGTTTTGTGGCTTTCCATTAGAAACGACTTGTGTGATTTTCATTAAATTTTCAGAAAACCTTAAAAATCTTTTACATCAGACTTTACGAAATTTTAAGTGCAACCAAATAAATTTGTCACGTGAAAATCGCAATATTACCCATTTTGCACTTTTTATAATGAAAAATGTGTAAAATCGAATATTCTGTAAAATCTTTTCAAACACATTGTTAGTATCATTCTATTTTACCATTTGCTTGTATTGTTGGATGAAACAACTTTCAAAGTATAATTCTATATAAACGAGGACAAAATGAAATTGGATAAAAAAACATTGTTTAATAGCTCTCAATCCACTGAAAATGCTCATCCTTAAACGATTATCTTCTAAATTCCAAAATATTATTTATATATTATAAGTTTAGTTTATAAATATATTTTATAATTCATTGTCAAGTATAAAAACATCACGCTAGCTGTCCCAAAAAAATGTTGAACTTTTACTTGAATCACATATTAGTGAAATTATTTACACTATTTTTTTGCCGTGTCTGCAATTTTTAACAATGAAATCAAATTATTATTAAAAATTGGTTTTAAACAATAGTTACAACATACAATTACCTACAAATCGGTATAAGAAAAAATAAAATCGGTCAACTGTGTGACGCATTATGTACATTTGAAGACAGTAGTGAGTAAGCGTTTCAATTATCGCACATCCAAAAACAAAATGGCCTCTGTTTTGGTTTATTTCGATTAAGGACGCATCAACCGTTAGGTCATAATGCACCACTATAGCCTAAGGGGGGTAGGGAGGAGGGGCCCATGCTGGTCAGAACCAGCCACGGAAGGGGGTGTCTCAAGTCGCGGTCGTCATCGTCTTTGTCATCGTTCGTTGTGTTATTGTCATCGTCGCCGGGGGGTCGTCAAGGGAAGGGGACAAGGTCCCCGACGACGATTGCCAGAGCGCGCCTCTAGTTTCGGGGAGTGAGATTACTCCTCTCATTACTAGCTGATGTTTGCGAGGTGGACGTTTTCTCTTGAATCGTCTTTTACGATTAGCAGAGCCTGGGCCAATTCTACTCCGGGCCCAGACGGGAGTAAAATGGCCTCTAAAAAAACGTATACCACAATTCGAAGTGACGAACTACCTGAGGCTATTTCTTAAGGTGCATACTAACACGTGGTCAAGTCAGATTTGAGATGTTAAGTGGGGTGTGCGAAAAAAATCCACAGGTTCTAGCTCCTGGGTTATTCTGCATTGTAAGCAGATACGCTATCCACCAGAACAAGGAGCCTCTGAAAATGAATCCGTCTAACGGTGACATGGGAATCTAGGGAGCTTCAACCGGTTAGGTCGTATTGCGCCGCCTGTGATAGTGTTTAATACAATATTTAGATCGTTATATTGTGAAAAGAAGGTGATGGAGATGGTAATGATAGCAAAGGAGAAATAAGTTATTCAAAGGAAAATAAAGTGATAATAATGTCTGAATTTTAAGGTTTGGCCTGCCACAAAATGGTTTAAATTGTTGGATCGACACTTTTCAGGTGCTGGACAGGCAATGTCCAGCAGTTGTTGCCGGCAAGTAGCCACCACTTTACCATTACTTACGTATTGCTGGGTTCATATTAGAGTTTAAGAAAGTTTGTCGCTGTTATCATATGATAGAAGCTTTAGTCATATGATTGGGAGAGATCTAATTGCGTGCGCAAAGCATTATATTCCTGCCTAACAAAACCAAAGTAATCTTTGATGTGCATTTGGATGTTTTTAGTTTATTTGGAGGGCGCGTCAACCGTGAGGTCATAACGCGCAACTGTGGCTCGTTGGTCTTGTGGTAAGCGTATCTGCTTCCAATGCAGAAGGTCCAGGGTTCGATTCCCGCTAAAGTCAGAAGTTTTTTAACTTCTGATTTGGACTTCAGTCCATCAGTTCTTGTCTTAGGAGTTTGTAAACGGTGACTTTGGAGCCGTCCTAGCAACGAAGCACATAATAAATTTCAGAGTTGTTCTGAATCTCCCTTGTTGATTCTGGCGTAAATTCGCGGGTGTTCGCACTGTCCATACCACTGATTGCTATATTTCCTATTAAAAATATCGATCTTTGGTTGGTTATCGCTCACTCGTCGATTGCGTCGGGGCCTGCAGGGTTGGCTTGGTCGCTTTGATCTAAAGTCCCCCACTGAAAATCAGTTACATAACTGAGTGGGTAGACTCTAAATAAAATTTATTTATTTATTATTTATTATAACTGAATGTTCAAACTCAGTACCAGACGAACACAAAGTATACGGCGCTCTGTTCAAACTGGAAGTAGAGTTAACACGGTATTGCTTGCGACTCTCACGCTACCGTGTGAATAACACTGTTAAGTAAGGATGGCTGGTGTAGGTGACTAACCAGGTGATTAGGGTGTTAGGTAACTGATGAGAAGGTTTCTCAACTTCATTAATAGGGAAACACTCTCGTAGGTCCTGATACCCCGCTGAGATGGATTGTTTTATTTCTGGATTGATGTCCATAATGACAAAGGAATGCCCGAGCACGCTTATAACAGAGAGAACCAAGCCAACCGTCTCGACGCTGCCACCACCGAAGAGCGAGCATTGTCCAAGCACAGACCAAAATTTTAACAAGGAAACGCCGACCGAACTTGTTGGACACGATCCCAACCGCGGCGACTCCAGGTCAACGAGGCTAATAAAATGAAAAAGGGGCTTAAATAATATATTGGTTTTTCAGGTGTTTCAATTTTTTATATAAAATTTTGATTCAATAATTAGAAATTGACAATTATTATAATAAATAAAGGTACCGGATTTTGTCAAGAGAATCTTTTCAATTAGACAATATTGTCAGGAATACAGTAAGAGTGTTTAACAGTTCAACAGCTGGTGCTAAATATTTTAAGTTTACGTCTCTACTTTATTGCATTATTGATATTCGAGACGATGAGGGGTGATAGTGAGGGTGCAGGACAATTACTAAAACCCATGCCTTACGCTGGACACGAACCCGCGTCCATGTTATATGATGACGACGTGAGAATCTATAGGGCGCTTCAACCGAACATAGGTCAATTGGCGCCGCATGTGATGTTGTTAGTGAAGAAATTATGATTGGCGTTTTGTTTTGGTTTATTTGGATTAAGGACGAGTTAACCGTTAGGTCATAATGCCACACTCTAGCCTAGGAAAGTTAGAGAGGAAAATCAAATGATGGGGATGGGGAAGGATCACCGACGATGACTGCCAGAGCTCGCCTCTAGTTTCAGAGCGCTTGCAATTAGAAACATTACACTTTTTAAATAATAATAATAAATATAGAGGAAGTGCAAGAGTAATAATGGAAACTGTATTCGATTTAAACAATTATTACGTATTTAAAGCAATTCAATTAAATTATTTTAGATGCCTTTTAAAAAACTGCTTCGTTTTGAGAACAGAAAGCGTAATAATGTATAAATATAACCGCATTATCAGGATCCAGGGCGCGTCAACCGATTAGGTTATTGTGCACCGCCTTTGACATTTTTAGTAAATAAAGAGTGAATTTTTAGTTATTATTTGATCTCGTTTCCATTTTGAAAATTTTCAATGTCACCATCGAAATTATTTTATAACATGAGATATAGGCCTACTGTGATAAATATTGACAAAATAACAAATATATAAATTTGGTGATAAAAGAAAAGATTATTAATCTGTTTTGCATCTCGACGTAGTTGATGATATATGAATAACATAAATGTTGTATTTTCGCGTAAACAATTAGTTCCTAATGTGCCTGCTTGCGTCATTTCATACGTACATTATTCAGTGTGTGTGTTGTGTAAACTAATCCAATAGGCACTGGCTCCTTGTTTTATTATTATCAAGTCTGCAGGGTGACACTCGAGGCTCATGTTAACGCCCCTCTTGGAGAATCACCCTAATTTTGTTTATAATTCGACTGAGGAGAACCTCGTTAACCCTTCAGTCAGGTTTGCTGGTCTCGACGGGATTAGAACCCGGGACCTCCCTAGTCAGAGTCGCGCGCTTTACGCTCGAGCCAACACTGTAGCGTACAACAGGTGACTCGACTGATAAATGATATAGTTTTAAGATAAATTCAGCCATAGTATAACATTCAAGTCTTCTGAATATTCAATGACTTAACTAGAAGACTGGGAGCAAAACACATTTTTTGACATCAGAAGTCTCCACACGACTCCAAACGTAATAACCGTTCACGAGAACGTACGATGACGTGAGAAACTAGGGCGCTTCAACCGGTTAGGTCATAATGCGCCGCCTGTGATAATGTAAGTTGATGAGATGAGTTAATGGTTTGTTTGATGATAAGATTGTTTTCTCAATGTATATATAACAAAATAAATAATGGTGATAGTAATAGCAAAACAAAAGTTAATTATGTGAATAAAAATAAAGAAATTAAAGAAATTTTTATGATGTGAATCAAATTTCTAAATAGATAACTTCAAATGAGAAATCTAAAAATTTAATGGCCGTTATCATGTGATAGAAGTTCTTCGTATTATTGGGAGAGATCAAATCTCCCA
Source organism: Sweltsa coloradensis (assembly GCA_024449915.1). Lineage (NCBI taxonomy): Eukaryota > Metazoa > Arthropoda > Insecta > Plecoptera > Chloroperlidae > Sweltsa > Sweltsa coloradensis. Next base: position 84,654 of record JAMZAV010002255.1, on the reverse strand, counting down.
AATAACATCATATTTGGTACATTCTGCTAGCTTACGATGGTTATCTATTTACATTGCTAAAACTGAGTCGAAACTCAATTATATTAAGCGGATTACGACGTCATGTGACTAGGGCGCTTCAACCGGTAAGGTCAAATTGCGCCACCAGTGATATTGAAAGTAGATGAAATGAGTTAATGGTGTTTTTGATGATGTAGTAAGACAACACGGGGTTATATCAGAAGGTGTAAAGTTTGATGTTAAGCAATAAAATCATCTCCCCAATGTATAAGAGCTACAAAAACCCCTTAGCTACCCCGATGGGATGGATTTTTCAATTTCTGGATTGATTTCTACAAAATCAAATACACCTACGGGGGTTTCAGGATTAATGAAATTGAGAAAAGAATTTTCAAGTCGAGTCGAATATTTGGAACTCGAAATTGAGTATTTAAAAACATGATTTTGGTGGAGGTGCCGGGTCGCGCGCGTGTGTGAAAACGTAAATATCGCTATGCAGTTTTAATGCTACCCTACCAATCATGTTTACCGAAGAAACATGTGTTGAAATATATAATTCAAAACTTGACCTGCATTCATGACGTTTTGAAAAAATACTTTTCTTCCATTTCAACAAAATTAATTGGATAAGCGAAGCAAAGACTGCAATTTCACTGACCCCTCAAAAAATTTAGCTCCAATGTTTTTTTTGTTTGTTTTTTGGTCTGCTTGTTTGGAATCTAACAGGCAAACGACATATGCGATCTTGATGAAAATTGGAGGGGACCTTGGAAATCTCTGAACTTAGACTTGCCACGTTTTTGGGTACAATCGAAGAAATATTTTTCATGAATATCGTACTTTTACGATTTTTTTCGATTTTTAGCGCGATATTTTCGTGACATTTTGGCCGATATTGACCAAACGGTTGGGGCTACAACGTTCATATTCTACATAGACATTAAGGTTGCTGTAGTACCTTTTGAAAGAAAAAGTTGAAAAAATTATCCAGAATCAATAGAAATAGAGGTTTTAATATGAGTTTTTTGAAGTGTATAACAATAATTAACAAGTAACCATAGAAACTTGACAACAATGACCTACAATGCGTTCATAAAGCAATCTTCGGGCCTGCAGATATTTGACATTCTTATTTCCATAGCAATTAGCACTACTTTATAAAAATTATTCTAATTTAACAAAAATGATTTTGCAATGGAACTTGAAGAAGTAAAAAGATCCCACGCATACTAAAAACTTATAAAAAGCTCATCCACAACGCGACGGGACTTAAGCGTTTTCCTAGTAGAATGGGATATCTCTCCATTTTCAGTTTCTGGTGAATGCATAAACGACGTGTTAGCCCTAACGTATCCAGAAAAAGAATAGCAGATAGAATTTACTTCAGATACAACTCTAAAATCAAGATTTAAAGAGATCTCTCCTATTCATTTCGGAGCTATTCAAAATGAGTACCCTGCAATAGTTAACAAGGCTCTGTGTGTTTTACCTCCCTTCTTGTTTGTATTTGTCCTGTCCGAGGCTGGTTATGAACAGTTCGGAACACAGCGGGAACGAGGCTAGTACAGCAAGGTCGGGGTTTAGAACTAATAAAAACATGTGTTCTGACCTTCAGAGAAGAACGCCATCTGCAACATGAACGGGTTGAGATGTCCCCTTTTGAAAACTATATTTAACATAGAAAGCGTATTTTGTGTAAAATTTATTTATCAAAATAATACTTGAGTGAATCTTCAGTACACATTTCAACCAACAAACTTTCCCCATAACCTTACTTTTTTCCGTAGTGATTCGAATTCCCGCCGTACTTTCCACTCTGTTTCATCCACTCCTCCTTTCCCGTCAGAACCGTTCGAATATGTTCGGTCTCTTCTAGAACAGGTGTCCGGAGAGAGATGAACACCACGCGAACACTTGTTGGTTACAGTTGAACGACCTTTTTCATGTTCAGACAGTTCCAAACAGTTCCGGACAGACAAATAAACAAACCCTTCTTCTCTTCATACCTGTGTGAGGCAGCTTTCTCTACTTTAAAAACTATCCAGTCCAGGAATAGATCGAGACTTCTTGGTGTTGATAGTGAGATGCGCGCCAGTTCGTCCACCACTCGCCCTCGTACTGAGAAACTGTGTGAAAACATCTGTCCCAGGTAACCGGCCTTTACTGATGAGGAAGCGCGTGACATTTACACATTGGCACACATTGGTAAGTTAATGTGTATTGTATTTTGCAAAATTTAACAATAAAGTAAGGTTTATTTAAGCTGGTTAAATATTATTTTGTTGAAGTGTGGGTACACCCACGTAGGTGTGTCGCGTAGGGAATCGTACTCAGTCATGTGTGTCGCAGCGGATAAAAAGGCAACGCTGACCCAATGGATCAACGTCGTGAGAAACTAGGCCGCTTCAACCGGTTAGGTCATATTGTGCCGTCTGTGAAATTGAAAGATAATACATTGAGTTTGTTGTGTTTGATTTTTATATAATTATTAAATCAGTTTGTAGAGTAAAGAAAGTGAAAGCGATGATAGTGACAACTAAAGAAAAATACTTTTTTACGGTTAGGTAATATTGCGCCGCCTGTGTGACAGTGTTTGATCAAATATTGAGTTTGTTGTTTGTTATTTTTCATGTTTTAAAGTTAATTAAAGAAAGCATGTGACGGAGATGTTAATAATAATAAAAGATAAATCATTTTTTTAAAGTTTTTTTTATGTGTTTATTTTCGGGTTAAGTCTTCCACAAAATGGTTTGCATTGCTGTTTCGACACTTTTCAGGTGCTAGACAGGCAATGTCCAGCAGTGGCCAGAAGTGCCGGCAAGTAGCCATCACTTTACCATTACTAACGCATTGCTGGGTTCGAATAAGAGATTTAGAAACTTTGTTGCCGTTATCATATGATAGAAGCTATGTCATATGATTGAAAGAGATCTAATTGCGTGCGCAAGGCTTCATATTCCGGCCTGATAAAACCAACATAAACTTTTATGTTCAACTGTAGGCTTCTAGTTTATTTGTATCAAGGGCGCGTCAACTGTGAGGTCAAAACGCGCAACTGAATGTTCAAACTCAGGACCAGACGAACACAAAGTATACGGCGCTCTGTTCAAACTGGAAGTAGAGTTAACACGGTATTGCTTGCGACTCTCTCGCTACCGTGTGAATAACACTTTTAAGTAAGGATGGCGGTGTAGGTGACTAACCAAATTATTAGGTTGTTAAGTAACTGATAAGAAGGTTTCTCAACTTCATTAATTAGGAAACACTCCCGTAGATCATGATACCCCGCTGAGATAGATTGTTTAATTTCTGGATTGATGTCCATATGATAATGGAATTCCGAGGGCTGTTACAGAGGACTCACTTATAGCATTCGCATTGACTACTGAAGAAAACCTCGGGGAAAACTTTCAGTCAGGATTGCCGGTGGTGGGATTCGAGCCCGTGACCTCCCTCATCAGAGTCTCACACGCTACGTATGACTATCTCTTTGCTCAGAGTTAGAGTGATCTCGGAATTACTTGCGACTCGCACGCTACCTGGTGAGGAATTGAGAGACTAGCGTGCGTTGTAGACAATTTCTCAAACTAAACTTTGCGCATCCGTATATAGGCCTACACAAAGAAAGTACGACGTCGTGAGAATTTATAGGACGATTCAACCGATTAAGTCATATTGCGCAGCCTGTGATATTAATAGTTAATTAAATAGGTTTATAGTTGTTTTGATGATTCTATTGATTTCTTAGTTTATAAAAGAAAATAATGTGATATAATTGATTGTGATAGCAAAGGAGGGGTTAGTTATTTATTTAATTTGAACATGAAATGTAATGAAAATGTGTGTAAAATTATAAATTATTACTGTTTGTCGCCGTTATTATATGACAGAAGACTCCTAACGACAACCTTCCTGTTCTATGACACGTTTCCGCTGTGTTGAGAAATGTTTTAAAACAATTTGAGACAGGACAAATCAACGAACCTTTCACGTCTGGTTGTCTGAGCGCGGAACTTGGTTGGCGACTACATCAACTGAAGCCGTGGACACCTGAAACAAGACAAGAATAGGGAGACTTAGATTGGATGGATTTGTTTAATTTTTTTATTTGGATAAAGGGCGTGTCAACCGTAAGGATATAATGCGACACTTTAACCTAGGGTATGTTGGAGATGGGGCCATGCTGGTCATAACCAGTCACTGGTTAGGTCGTGGTCGTGGTCGACATCAACTTTGACTCTGAAGTGAGATCAAGCCATACAGTGACAGACACTTCAGTGCGCACCCAGTGAGCACGTAGTGGATGCCGTGGAACATGCCATTAGTGGTTCCCATGTTAACAGTAGTAGCTGAGACTAGAATGCTGGTGCTGGCTGTAATATCACAAATAACGTATTAACGTCAGTAGTTGGAGTGCTCCACAACAATTTTAAAATAGGACGACGTGAGAAACTAGGGCGCTTCAACCGGGCAGGTCATGTTACGCCGCTGATATTGTTACTACCAATTGAGTTTATTGTTTGTTTTATTGATTATATTTGGCTATATAAGATTATTTGATTTGTAAAGAACATGATCTTGGAAAATAGCGATAACTAATAAAAAATATTTTTTTATTTATTTGGATGAAGGTTGCGTTAACCGTTTAGTCATAATGCGCCACTCTGGTTGTGGGGAGGAAAATCTTACGCTGGTCAGTATCAGCCACGCAGGGGCTCGTAATGATGGGTTCTCACATTGTGGTCGTCATCGTATTTATCATCGTTCGTGTTGTCATTGTCATGGTCATCTTCGTCATCGTCGTTGTTGTTTTCGTCGTCGTCGTCGTCGTCGTCGTCGTCGTCGTCGTCGTCGTCGTCGTCGTCGAGGTGTTCGTCAAGGTGAGGGGGAGGTGGCCCCGACGGCGATTGCCAGGGCTCGCGTCTTATTTCGGAGATAAAATTACTACCTTATACATAGCAGATTTAGGCAGATTCTTTCCTCGCCTTTTACGATTAGCAGAGCCATGCTTTGGACCCATTATACCCCGGGCCCAGACGGGGGAACATTTTAACTGAAGAAGACTTTTGCAAAACGAGACAAAACTAGTTTCAAAAACTTAACTGTGAATCGGCAGCTCCTGTCGAGTCCCGAGGAGTAGGAACATGGGAAGCTCCAGATGAGTACTCAGGCAATCAAAGAATATACGTAAAGACGAAGTGAGAAACCAGGGCGCTTCAACCGGTAAGGACACATTGCGCTGACTGTGATATTAAGAGTTAATGGTTTGTTTAATGATTCTATTGATTTCGAAGAGAATAAAAGAAAAGATAAATGTTTGGCCACGATCTATCTTAGTTGTTTGGCTTTATTTTGAAGTGTATATTTTGTATGTACTTTCTAATAGGCAGTGTTTGAAAGCTGTTGTTTTTCAGTTTCTTCAAATGTATTGTATTTTTACCACGGCAGTTTTCCATACGTGTGTTTTATTTTGTGTCATTGAATAAAACAGTATTAAGTTGATAAACCTCGCATTAAATTACCATAAATCATTCCTCTGGAATATTAGCATTATTTATTGGTCCTCCGGGCCGGATAACAAGGTGGTTACCGGTATTATTGTGATATTTTCTAAATTCGCCCACAAGGTATTAAGCGTGATTTTTGTGAGTTATTTTTATGCATTATATTTAGTTTTCATTTGCCGCGATGGACGAGCTCCCAGCAAGGAAACGTGTGTATAAATCTAATGTTACACGACTGGAAAACACAGTTAACATCATTCACGGTAATGAGTCATTGTCTACAATCATTGTACATTCGCAACGTGTAGAACGTGTCTCTGCAGACCTCAACACTTTACTGTTGAGTATTGCGACAATCGACGAAGAGTTCACTCAATTTGAAGCTGAGATCAACGAAGTATTTGAAAGGTTAGTGATGCTCAGGATAACATTAATGGACCTAGGAGCTGAACATCGCCAGGTACCATGTACCACGTCAGACATATCCAATGAAGGTAGGCCTAGGCCCAGTGAAGTGAGACTACCGAAGCTACATTTGCCAACTTTTGATGGCAACCTACAGTGCTGGCTTTCGTTCAGGGACCTCTTCGAGGCGGCAGTTCACAACAATAGTCGTTTGTCGGGGGCGGAGAAGCTTCAGTATCTTAAGGGCTCATTGCAAGGGGAGGCTGCATCGCTACTGCAGTCGATTTCAGTGACGAATAGTAATTACAACGAAGCTTGGGAACTGTTAACGTCACGCAATCAAAATACCGACAAAACACGCGAGAGGAACTAGGGCGCTTAAACCGGTGAGGTCATATTGCACCACCTGTGATATCGTAAGTTCATGAAATGAGTTTATGGTGAGTTTCAAGATTTTATTATTTTCTAAATTTACAAAAGATAATGAATTGAAAAGCAAGTCTTCGACGATCATCTAGCTTTCAAAACACATTGGTTGCTTGTTGCCAATTTCAAAACAGAATTTCACTGTAAAACCCATTGCAAAAGCCTATACTTAATAAAACAAGTAGCCCTATATTATAATAATTAAGCAGTTTTATTTAATAAATAAGATAATACGTACCAAAGGGCGCGTCAATTGTTAGGTCATAATGCGAATCTCACGTCGTAGTCGTCATCGTCCTTGTGATCGTTTGTGTTGTCATAGTTGACGTCGACCGCCAGAGCTCACCTCTAGTTTCAGGGAGTAGGCTATATTGTAAACTTTTTTACTAACTAGCTGTTGCTGATGCAAAATTCTCCCCGGGCCCAGACAGGGCAACTCTCTACCTAGAGTTCACTTTAGAGGTAGGCCTATATTATTTGGTTTTATTTGTTATACCTACATAACGAACTTTTAAATTCAATCTTGGAAGCTTGTAAAAAATTCTGTGACAGGACAAATTAAGTTGGTGTATTCCTAGGACTGTGCGGGTCATGGGCGCCGGGAGGGGGGGGGGGGCAAGGGGGGGCGCTTGCCCCCCCCTGGATTTCAGGAAAAATAAATTTTAACTGGCGATATGCGTTTATTACATATAAATTAATGTATTCGTGAAACCGAAATTCAATTGAAAATTAATATTAATAATTTTATAATATATTAAATGATCTGATTGGGAGCGGAGTGTTGCTAGTAGTTTGTTTGTTTTTTGCTATTTCATCAAAGTTAGCGGTGCCGGTGCTGCCTTAGGCTACTTAGTAATGCATTGAAATTTCGCATTTTCCTTTTTGGGTCTAGTCAATCACGCCCGTTTTCCATTTATTTTATGTTATGTGATATTATGTGTATGATTTATTGAAATAAATAATAATAATAATAATGTAACAAGATATCGTTTCTATGATTTGTAGGCTAGTATATTATTAGTCGATGTAGACCTCGAAGAACGTGTTTATGTTTTATATTTTTATTCCACATTGCATTGCAACTGGAGAGAACTTACAAGTTGCAGTTTATGTAAGAAAAGAAAATGTGATCAAAACAGTCACATTCATTATAATTTTATGCAATTAAAATATAGCCTTTATTTTTAAAACGTGTGTATCATTTTCAACTCATAACCCATTTTAGTAACCGTATAAAAGTTGAGACACAATGTTTTTTTGTTTACTTTCTAGTATCTACTGCACAAAAATTACATAATTTCGGTATCGTATTCAGCCCACTACTTTTTTTCTAAAAGCCACCAAATGCATTCTAAAAACCTGATTTTCAAAAATTTCGCCTGCGGCGCTATTGTTGGGGGGCTCCGCCCCCCAAACCACCCGTGCTTGCCCAACGAAACTACAAATTGTGATTGTTGCCCCCCCTGCTAAAATTCCTGCCGGCGCCCATGGTGCGGGTAGAGGTTTTGACAGTCGGGTCGGGTTCGGGTATAGTGGGATTCTTCAATTTACCACCATTGCCTATTTCGCCGCAAGCGGAATAAGTAGTCTTGTAAAGCTGTCAACCCTTAATTTCTCTTGACCGCCGTTACAGACTTCGGTCAGCGTTGTCGATAAGGAGGCTCCACTCCTTTCAACACAATAGAAAAGCAATTTAAATGTGTCGTGTTTGAAGCGAGTTCTATTTGGCAACATCGAGGCACGCGTAAGGATGTGGTAGGTCCGACTTTTTGACGAAGGTATAATTGGTACATGAGTCGGCCTCTTTGTAAATTTAGTTTCTTTGAGGGAAAAGCAGTGGTGGTAAAATGAAAATCTGGAGAGTACTAAACAGCTTCGGGTTCTCGGGTCGGGTCAGCTCGGGTAGGTAAAACACGACCGTTATAACACGGATGTTAAAGTGGATAATGAGTTTTACGTGTGAAGAATTCTACATGATAATTTTCACAAATCATTTTTTATGGTCAGGGGTCTCCATAAATGGCATTTTGTGTATCAGCAAAAAATAAACATTTCCTGGACCGGCACCTCCACCATCATCCAAAATATGTGTCTTTTGCTAGGAGAAAATGGTTTACATGAGCCACGAGTCTGTATACGCCAACGCCAAGGCAGGGTCCCTAATCTGAAGACCCACCCCCACCATTGCAGCTAGCCGGCCACTCACCTCTACAGAGGTCATGCTGCGATTTAGACCGCACTTATCATTACTGCATACGACGACGTGATAAACTAAATAAACAATTAAATATTCTGGATGTGATTTTAACTTGGCTAAACAACGGACATCTATTAAGAATTGTATGCAAGGTTTTCGCCATTCTGTGATAAAAGATCTTATTATTATTATTATTGTTTTATTATTTTATTTTATTAAATTTTACATGCCCATAGGGCAGGAAGGCTATTTCAGGGCAAGTGTGGCCCCCTGTAGCCTGACACAGTGATGACAGAGTTACAAGTTTAACATTACATGAAAGACAACAAGAGAACAGACATTTATAAAGTTAGACAAATTGAAAGGCAAAAGGCGGATAAGGGTATTTGAAGCGGGGTAGAGGTCTGAAGGCTCGAGGACGCGAAACGAGGTCGTGAAGCTCATTCCTGCCGCCTGCGTGAAGACGTTGCACGTAAGCCCCTGCGAGGGTGTCGAGTCGAGAGCTGATACCACCGACGCCGGTTTGGGTATAAAAGTTTTCATTCCGCGTCATCGAAGGAAGCCGCGCGATTCGAATGCCATGTTCCATTTTACACAGCAGATTCAGAACGTGCGCTTTACACTGGGCTTACAGATATTATCGTCCTGGAACTTGAGTCTTCATAGAGAAATTGATTAGGTCTTCAGAGATCATCTCAACGCAGAATGAACCACAATCGACTGGGGGAGCTCATCTATCAAGTCTATGAAGCATTTAATTACTTGAAGGAAATCGTGACGAACTATGACGTGAGAATCTATGGCGTTCACCCCGGCTCGGTCATATTGTGCCAATGTGATATTATAAGTACGCGTCAACCGTTAGGTAATAATGCACCACTCTTACCTAGGGGGGGGGGGGGGGAGAGGGGACCATGCTGGTCAGAACCAGCCACGAATAAGGGGAGGAAAGGGGGGTTCTCACGTCGCGGTCGTCATTGTCATCGTTTGTGATGTCATTGTCGTCATCGTCGCCGGGGGGTCGTTAAGGGATGGGGGCAAGGTCCCCGACGATGATTGCCAGAACTCGCCTCTAGTTTCTGGGAGTAATATACTACCCTTCATACTAGCTAATGTTTGCAAAGTGGACATTTTCTCTTGTGTCGCCTTTTACGATTTGCATTTTTTCGTTTATTTGGATTAAGGACGCGTCAACCGTTAGGTCATAATGCACCACTCTAGCCTAAGGGGGGTGGGGAGGAGGGGCCCATGCTGGTCAGAACCAGCCACGGGTAAGTGGAGGAAGGGGGGTTTCTCACGTCGCGGTCGTCATTGTCTTTGTCATCGTTCGTTGTGTCATTGTCATCGTCGTCGGGGGCTCGTCAAGGGAAGGGGGCAATGTCCCCGACGACGATTGCCAGAGCTCGCCTCTAGATTAGGGGAGTAATATATTACCCTTCATACTAGCTGATGTTTGCGAGGTGAACTTTTTCTCTTGAATCGCCTTTTACGATTAGCAGAGCCCTGCTCTGAGCCAATTCTACTCCGGACCTAGACGGGTTTCTTGAACCATAATCTAATATTATTCAATTTCTGCTGCGACGCAAATTTTTCTTCGTTTTGTAGTTCATAATAATGACAACTCTCGCAAGCTTTTCCCCTCGTACAAGACACGATATTAAAAAATGTCCGCATTTTTGCTACGAAATTGTCAAAAAAAAGATTGAATATGTGGTAATCAGTTAGTTTATTTGGATTAAGAACGCCTCAACCGGTTAGGTAATCTTGCGCCGCCTATGATCCTGTAAGATAATGAAATACAGTATGGTGTGTGATGATTATTATGTGTTGTATTGTTAGTTTTTCAAACAAAGGAAATGGTAGAGATGATATTAAAGCAAGAGAAGAATTATATTGAATGATATTGATACGATAATATAATATTTTAGTTAGTCGTTCGCGTCTCTAATCTTGATGCCTGGATTGCCGGCTTATGGTGGAAAACATAAGTATCAAGATTTTATTTTAAATAAGTATATTGGGATTATGGGCTTGTCAACCGTTGGGTCATTATGAGATATGGACGGGATATGTGAAGGAAAATCTTATGCTATTTAGAACTGGTCACGGGTAGTGGGAAGATTTTTTTAAAAATTATTTGAATTAAGGGTGGTATGGGTGTTCTGACATTACGACCGTCATCGTCTGTGTCATCGTTTGTGTTGTCATGGTCGTCGTCGTCGCCGAGGTCGTCAAGGGAAGGGGGATTAGTCTCCAAAGATGACTGCCAGAGCTCGCCTCTAGTTTCGGGGAGTAGCATATTCCCGTACATACTAGCTGTTGTTTGCGAGTTGTATTTTATCTCTTTCTTTGCCTTTTGAGAGTAGAAGAGAGCATCAAACAGGTGCAACGAACCTACGACGACGTTAGAAACTAGGGCGCTTCAACCGGTTAGGTCATATTGCGCCGCCTGTAATATTATAAGTTAATTAAATGAGTATATAATGTGTTCTATGATTATGTCGTTTTCAAAGTTTGATTTTGAATTAAAAATTAAATGTGTTTGATGTTTGATGTTCTCCTCCATTGTAAATCAGTTTTTTAACACTGAATAGGATTGACGTTAAATAAATAAATAAATTTAGATTTAATTTTGTAAATTAATTCATTTAAATGAGATATTAGAAAGTTTGTCGTTGTTATCATACGATAGAAGATCACCATCAACTTGCGTGGGCAAGCCATCATATTTGGTACATTCTGCTAGCATTGATTGATTGATTGATTATCGTCTTTATTGGCGGGATTAAGGCCTGTGAGGCCTTATCTTCCATCCAACCATTTTAAGGATACAGAGTTTCAATAATAAAACAAAGAAAGATACTAATGAAATAAAATATTACTAAAAAGTAGGAAAGAATACGTGCATATGTACTACTTAAAATGATATAGGCCTACACTCTAGTAACACATCAAATTAATCTAAGGTATGGTAAACAAAAAAATTGAGACAGAGAAAGTAATATATATGATGAATGGTTAACACTACATCACATGGGTCACATCTGGGAACAACATTTCCCTTGTTAGGAGATATCCGTGAGTAAGATGAACGTTGACAAATCTAAAGTCAAAATGGAGGGTCCTTCTGATTCATCTGTTTTTATTCTGAGAAAGATAGACTCAGAATAACTTGTTTGACTCCTGCTATGTACAACGCTACCTGCCGCCTTCCTCACAGAGAACCTGGGTGCGTCGTGTTTTCAAACATTTAAATATACTTATTGTAGATAATATCTCCTACTCTTCTTAACTAACTCAGACGTCATACTGTATGTTTAGGTATACTCTTTGTTAATTATTCCACAATAATATTATTATAAAAATATTAATTTAAAAGCACAAATATTTTACAAAGCGGGGACGTTCGAATATAAAGCTCACTCTTCCACCTAAGCTTATCCTTTACGTATGTTTCAAAATATTTATATGAAGGTTTCTGTGTTAAGTTTAGGTAATTTGGTTTAAATGTGCGTCAAGCGTTATGTCATAACGTGCCACTCTAGCCTAGGGGATGTAGGGAGGAAACTCCCATGCTGGTAAGAACCAGTCACACGTTGAGGGTGGGAAAGAAGGGTGGTAGTTCCTCACGTCGCCAGCAAGAGCTCGCCGATAGTTTTGGAGATAATTGATATACCCTACTTACCAGCTAATGTCAGCAATGACGATGGACTTCTACCTACGCCTCTATACAAGCAGAACCAGGTTCTGGGCCAAACATACCCCGGGATCATACGGACATTGCTCACTGTGTTTTAATGTAAAGTTCAAGTGCAAAGTACATTTTGTATCTGCTTGATATTATTGTTGTTCGAGCTCAAGTGGAACGGGACAACGACGACGTGAGAAACTAGGGCGCTTCAACTGGGGAGATTAAATTGTGTCGCCTGTGATACAGTAAGTTATAATTTGAATTTGGTGATTGATTGTAGACCTATTATATATTATTGTGTTTTAATTTTTGTAAATGAAAAAATAGTTTTTGGTTTAGACGATATGGAAAGCTTATTGACCCGGAACGAAATAGAATACGAACACACACTTAAAAACAATTAACCAAGGTCACTTACATAAAAAACAATTGCGAATTTTCGAGTAACACTTCCTTACTCTTCCTCAAGCAGAGGCTAACTGACGTCCGTGCGCTCTTCTCTCTTCGGGCTGGCGGGCAGGTTTAATGTTGACAGGGAGGGGGTGGCTGCGCGGTCTGTTGACGTCTGGTCGAATTATCGGGATCCACATGGGGTGGAAAGCAAACGACGGCTGGCTGACAGGGGGGGGTGTGGCTGCATGCCATCACAGCAGCCTCCTTTATTTTCCTCTTGAAGACGTCTTCTTCTGATAGAAGGGCCGATGTGTTGTTCCACATGATCATGTGTGAAGTTTCCTCCACGTGGTTTGCGATAAGGGAATTCTGTGCATTGGAAGTTACGATGCGTTGGTGCTCTGTCAAACGGAAGTTGAGGGGCGTTTGGTTTCACCAATGTAAGTCCTGTCACAATCGCACGGGATTTCGTAAACAACGTTACGGGCTTGCTGGTCGGTATTATAGGGTTTGGTCTTACACAGTTGTTTACGAAGAGTGTTGGAGGATTTAAACACTGTCCGAACGTTGAACCTATTAGCAATGCGCCGGAATTTCTCCGAGAATCCGGGAATGTAATTAACAGCTCTGGTTTTAAAGGGCTTAGTAGTGTCACCTCCGGGTTTGTTTTCTTCGCGAGGGTCTTTAGCTAGAATAGCTTGAACAAGCTCAGGAGGGTGGTCATTGGCTGCAAAGGTAGAGAGGAGAACCGATTTCTCGGTCTGCAACTCGGTATGGTTAGGAACAATGTGTGTACGCCCTCTTTGCCAGACACGAGACCACACCCCTTTTCACGTGAAGTGGGTGATTGGAGTCAAACCGGATGTAAGAAGACGAGTTGGTGGGTTTTCTGTACACCGTGGTCTTGAGTTTGACTGTGTTGTCGCGGGCGGTTACTTTGGATAATAACACATCCAGGAAAAGCAGGGACCCACAGGCTTCAGTTTCAACTGTGAACTTGATGTGTGGGGACTGAGAGTTGATGTGGGTTAACATAGTATCAACCTGATTTGCATGTAGAATGGCAAATACGTCATCAACGTAACGACGCCAGATGAGTGGAGCGACAGGGGAGGTGGAGATGGCTAGACTCTCGAAGTTCTCCATGAAAACCGAGGCCAGGAACGGACTTAGACAAGACCCCATGGCGAGGCCAGTCTCCTGTAGGTAATAACTATCCCCGAACTGCAGGTAGCAGGTGTTGATGCACACCGAGAGAAGGGTGACAATGTTGTCAACAGGGAGACAAGTACGATCCCGTAGACTCCTATCCGATAGAAGTAGGTTTTTGACAAGTTGCAGGGTATCTTCCCTAGGGATACTAGGGAAGAGATTGACGACGTCAAAGCTTACCAGCATGTCGGAGGGGGAGAGTGACAGGTCTCGGGCTTCTTTAATAAACTCTTCCGAGTTGTTTACATGATGTTCAGACTTGCCTGTCAGTGGAGACAGGATTTTGACTAGGGCCCTCTCCCCCCCTGAACTTCTAGTACTTAGCAAAGGACTCAACTTTGCTAAAACTTCCAGTCACATTAACAAGCTGGACCTCGTAGCCACAGTCGAGTCTGCCATGCACTCAATCCCTCGCGACGCGCGAGACGAGTTCCGTGTTGAGATGAAGAAATTCTTGGAAAAGCCCTTTAGAATTCCACACCCTAACCTGACCGCCTCGGAACGCGCATGCCTGAGAGGCTTACAGGAGGACGAGTCCATTTTCATAGTACAGGCAGACAAAGGTAAGGCGACTGTCGTACTAGACAAAGACAAATACAACTCGAAGATGGCCGAGATTCTTGACAGCCCAGGCTACAAGAAACTCAAGTCTGACCCTACCAAAGCTACTGAAGCCAAGGTGTACAGGGCCCTGAAATCATGTGATCGTTACCTCACTCAATCTTGTAGAACCTACCTCACTCCACATCACTCCAAGTCACCCCACATATATGGACTACCCAAAGTCCACAAGCCTGGCATTCCGCTGCGACCTATAGTTAGCTCACGAAACTCTCCGTGTGACAAACTATCAAGGTTCTTACTCAAAATCCTGTCCCCACTAACAGGCAAGTCTGAACATCATGTAAACAACTCGGAAGAGTTTTTTAAAGAAGCCCGAGACCTGTCACTCTCTCCCTCCGACATGATGGTAAGCTTTGACGTCGTCAATCTCTTCCCTAGTATCCCTATGGAAGATACCCTGCAACTTGTCAAAAACCTACTTCTATCGGATAGGAGTCTACGGGATCGTACTTGTCTCCCTGTTGACAACATTGTCACCCTTCTCTCGGTGTGCATCAACACCTGCTACCTGCAGTTCGGGGATAGTTATTACCTACAGGAGACTGGCCTCGCCATGGGGTCTTGTCTAAGTCCGTTCCTGGCCTCGGTTTTCATGGAGAACTTCGAGAGTCTAGCCATCTCCACCTCCCTGTCGCTCCACTCATCTGGCGTCGTTACGTTGATGACGTATTTGCCATTCTACATGCAAATCAGGTTGATACTATGTTAACCCACATCAACTCTCAGTCCCCACACATCAAGTTCACAGTTGAAACTGAAGCCTGTGGGTCCCTGCCCTTCCTGGATGTGTTATTATCCAAAGTAACCGCCCGCGACAACACAGTCAAACTCAAGACCACGGTGTACAGAAAACCCACCAACTCGTCTTCTTACATCCGGTTTGACTCCAATCACCCACTTCACGTGAAAAGGGGTGTGGTCTCGTGTCTGGCAAAGAGGGCTTACACACATTGTTCTAACCATACCGAGTTGCAGACCGAGAAATCGGTTCTCCTCTCTACCTTTGCAGCCAATGACCACCCTCCTGAGCTTGTTCAAGCTATTCTAGCTAAAGACCCTCGCGAAGAAAACAAACCCGGAAGTGACACTACTAAGCCCTATAAAACCATAGCTGTTAATTACATTCCCGGATTCTCGGAGAAATTCCGGCGCATGGCTAATAGGTTCAACGTTCGGACAGTGTTTAAATCCTCCAACACTCTTCGTAAACAACTGTGTAAGACCAAACCCTATAATACCGACCAGCAAGCCCGTAACGTTGTTTACGAAATCCCGTGCGATTGTGACAGGACTTACATTGGTGAAACCAAACGCCCCCTCAACGTTCGTTTGACAGAGCACCAACGCAACGTAACCTCCAATGCACAGAATTCCCTTATCGCAAACCACGTGGAGGAAACTTCACACATGATCATGTGGAACAACACATCGGCCCTTCTATCAGAAGAAGACGTCTTCAAGAGGAAAATAAAGGAGGCTGCTGTGATGGCATGCAGCCACACCCCCCCTGTCAGCCAGCCGTCGTTTGTTTTCCACCCCATGTGGATCCCGATAATTCGACCAGACGTCAACAGAGCGCGCAGCCACCCCCTCCCTGTCAACATTAAACCTGCCCGCCAGCCCGAAGAGAGAAGAGCGCACGGACGTCAGTTAGCCTCTGCTTGAGGAAGAGTATGGAAGTGTTACTCGAAAATTCGCAATTGTTTTTATGTAAGTGACCTTGGTTAATTGTTTTTAAGTGTGTGTTCGTATTCTATCGAGTTAAATTTTGTTACAAAGATTACTTTGGATGAGAAATTTAGAAAGTTTGTAGCCATTATCATATGATAGAAGTTCTTCATAAGATTGTGAGGGATCAAATTGCGTGCGCAAGGCCTCATATTTGGTACATTCTGCTGGCATATGATGTACGGTTAAAGGTAGATCACATGTGTCACATATGGGAATAACCTTTTCTGTGGTTAAGAGATATTCGTGATTAAGACGTGTGTGGCCTATTCGAATTCTGGACAATACCACCTCTTCTCTACGTGAGAGTCGAGACGTAGGTGGACGAATTTTATTAGTCAATGTGGGCATCACACTATGCAATTTGTTATATTGCAACACATCCCAAGATGCTTGTCGCAAATCCAATAATCTTTGCTTGAATCCACTCTTTACATCTGGAAAGGGAACAATAGGGTTGTTGGTTTATTTGGATTAAGGGCGCGTCAACCGTTAGGTCATAATGCACCACTCTAGCCTAGGGGATGTGGGGAGGAGAGGCCCATGCTGGTCAGAACCAGCCATCCTGCTCTAAGAGCAGGCGACATCCTAGTTTCTTTGAACCCTAAAACGCCGGGCTCAGGTTATGGTGAGACAAAATATAGTATAATATGACACTCAAGATTCTCCCGGGTTTATCTGCATCTTCAAAGTATTTAAATAATAGTTCTTGCCTTGCCCTGATCGTATATAACTTAAAATGTCACACTGAAATACACAACAATCACCCTTGGTTACAAAACAAACAAAAATGATACACAGCCATCTGAGCACTTTGTTTAAGAAGATATTTCGATACTATCAAAGAGGTTAGAACTAAGATAATCGCATAGGCCGTGACAAGACCGAGACCAAGATTCATAAATTGTTATTTAATTTAAATTTACCAGTATTAATGTTTTTGATGAAATGTTGATTCCGTATTATTATTATTATTATTGTTGTTTATCCTTGTTGTTATTACATTTTTTAACAACAAGAAAAGGCGTCGACGCTAGCAAATATTTTGCTAAAACACTTGATATCTTTGTGGAAGTCTCGTGCCGCGAAGAGCCTTGCTAAAGCACGTGAAACTAACACGGCACTTGTAGATGGTTCTCCCATAAGTACTCCTTACACATGGAAGGGAAAATGACTTACTGGGCAGTCTTTGAGGGCGGGCGGCAGGTCGTTCCATGGGTTAACAACCTTAAAAGAAAAAGCACGTCGGCCGAGCGCTCCGTTGGCCGGAGGGGGTTGGAGGCGGGGGTGCCTACTATCGTCGCCTCTCAACACGCGGCCCTGGATGATGCGCGTGCACACGTCAAAATCAGTGGCGCCACTGAGGCATCCGTTATTTTAGTTTTATATTATGTAATTTTTTTAAATCCAACACGACGATCGCAATGTAAAAAGATTCCATATTTTTATAACAGTGTAGCTGTAATGCTATGTCTTTATTGAGCTAAATAATTATTTCTCAGTTGTAACATCTATGAATATTGCCGACAAACGATTAGTGCGCTGGTCCGAAGCGTATGACTACGAGGACGTGGGTGCGAAGCCCGCGTAAGGCTTAGCTTTTATGTAATCGTACTTCATCGTCATCTTTCACCACTTATCACAATAATAGTCGATTCGGGACCTACAGGGTTGCTTGGTGGCTTTGGTCTAGACCTACCCTGTCCTCCACTGAAAATAAGTTATAAGATTGAGTGGTTTTGGTTTATTTGGATTAAGGACGCGTCAACCGTTAGGTCATAATGCACCACTCTAACCTGGGGGGGGGGGGGGGGGGAGCTCGCCTCTAGTTTCGAGGAGTAATATACTCCCCTCTTGATAGCTGATGTTTGCGAGGTGGACTTTTTCTCTTGAATCGCCTTTACGATTAGCAGAGCCATGCTCTGGGCCAATGCAACCCTGGGCCCAGACGGGGGTATGATTGAGTGGGTAGACACTAAATGCTAATGTATTTATTGTTGTTGTTTATTGTTGTTTTTTGATTTAAGGGCGCGTCAACCGTTAGGTCATATTGTGCCTCCTGTGATAATATAGTATATTAGTTAGTTTATAACTATACATATTTTTTCGAAGAGATGGATCGTAAGGGGTGACGCGGGGAGACGCGGGGTTTACAGGCCTGTGCTTGTCAGAAGAGCTATGGCTGGGAATGCGAACGACGACGTGAGAATCTAGGGCGCGTCAACCGGTTAGTTCATATTGCTTCGTCTGTGATATTTTTAATTAATAAATTAAGTTTATTGTGTGATATCTAAACAATTTGATTAGCCTACTATGTATTTGAAAATGAAATAATATAGTGCTGATAGTGATAGCTGAAAAAAGAAAGAAATTTTTCTTGAAGAAAAACGAATCAAGCTTGGTTTAAAAAATTACTACGAAAGATAAATTTATAAAGTTTGTCGCAGTTATATCATTATTTTGATACACATTTTAGGGAGATCCAGTCCCTCCTATTTCTGCTTGCTATGAACAAACGTTTGCAAATATGAAATAATAGGTAGGCCTTCATATTAGTTGATATTTACTATTATATGTATGCCTAGTTTTTTGGCTGATAAGTAAATGTAGGCCTATTGAGTTTATAAGGTTTATTCGGTTAGGGGCGAATCAAACGTAAGGCCATTTAGTAACCCAGGGCTGAGAGTCCCTTGCTGGTCAGAACCAGCCACGGGTAGGGGGAAAAAATCTGGTACTTAATCAGTTGGGGGGGGGGGGGGTCCAACTTTTTAATACTTTTTTTTTTTTTTTTCTTCAAAAAAAAAACAATAAAATACAACTTCAAATGTGAAATAAATGAAGAAGTCATTATTAACGATATATAATACTAATCACTCTGAAAATATACCAAATATATATTTTTGTTTATATGGATTAAGAGCGCGTCAACCGTTAGATCATAATGCCTCACTCTTGTCTAGGGGATATGGGGAGGAAAGTCCCATACTGGTCAAATCCATTCACGGGTAAAGGGAGGAAAGGAGGGTTCTCACGTCGCGGTCGTCATTGTCTTTGTTTTCGTTCGTTGTGTCATTGTCATCGTCGTCGGGGAGGTCATCAAGGAAAGGAGAGGTGTCCCTGACAACAACTGCCAGAGCTCGCCTCTAGTTACGTGGAGTAATAAACTTCGTTCTTACTAGCTCATGTTTGCGAAGTGGACTTTTTCTCTTGAATCGTCTTTACCAAGCCACATTGTATGCCTATTCTACCCGGGCCCAGACGGAGGGACGATTGCCAGAGCTCTCCTCTAGATTTGAGGAGTAATAAACTACCCTTCATACTAGCTCATGTTTTCGAGGTGAACTCTTTCTCTGAAACGCTTTTAACGATAAGCAGAGCTTTGCTCTGGGCCGATTCTACCCCGGGCCCAGTTATATAATTTTTTCGATACACATTTTAGATAGTCCCATGTTTCTCCTTCTTCTGGTTGCATGAATAAAGTTTTCAAGTGAATGAATAGTTACTACCAAAGCTGGCACTTTTCCTCACGACGACGTGAGACGTCCCATCACTGGATATTAAAAATAACACTCCGTAAAGTTTTTATTGTTTTGGGTGAACCTGGGTGACCAGGATCTGATAGTTTAGGCAGAACTTTGGAAGAGCGCAAAAATGACGAAATGAGAAACTAGGGAGCTTCAACCGTTAGGTCATATTAAGCCACCTGTGGTACGTATTAAAAATTAATTAAATAATTTTATAATGTGTGTAACGATTATATTGTTTTCTATGTTTATAAATTACTTATTTTCATCTTGTGTATTTTGTTGGCGCGTCAATTCTAATTAAATTTCATTTTCATATTATTGGGCCCTCATTAACAAATTGGCGTCGTTATAAAATCTTGTTATTTCACTATCACCGCAGCAACAGCAACGACCACGGGTGAAAATCTAGGGCGCTTCATCCGTGAGGTCATTATGCGCCACTCTTGCCTAAAAGGCATGTGGAGGAAAGTCTTATGCTGGTCAGACCCAGCCACAGGCTGGGGAGAATGTGGGGTGGGGCTCTTACGACGCAGTTGTCGTCGTCGTCAAGGAGGTCGTCAAGGGAAGGAGGTGTCTTCGAGGATGACCACCAGAGCTCGCCTCTTGTTTCAGAAAGTGTAACGATCGAGTTACGGTCTTCAGAGTCTAGGGAATTTCAACTGCAGAATGCACAGAATAGAATATTTTTTTTAAAAATGCGTATTTAATTGTTTTTCAGTTTATGAAAGAAAAGAATAATGTGGTAAATATGTTAGAGATGAGGCCATTTGTGACGTCTGTCAACTAAGCGAACATAACTAATTTGCTTTATTTATACTATTGACACAGTTAAGACTTATTTAAGCTTATATAAATCATTTTTAAGTTTAGTTTTTAGTTTTCATTTTATTTGGATTAAGGACACGTCAACCGAAAGGTCATAATGCGCCTCCTGAGAAAATGTAGCTTATAAGTAAGTTTATAACAATATATTTTTCAAAGGGGTGGAACGTTAGGGGTGACGCGGGGAGACGCGGGGTGGACTGGCTTGTGCTTATTTCTTGATTTGGTTTGTCGGGAAACACTCCCGTAGGTGTTATTGTTATTACGTTTTTAATTTCTGAATTGTAGTAAATAATAACAAGGGAAACACTCCCGTAGGTGTAATTATTGTTATTACTTTTTTAATTTCTGAATTGAAGTAAATAAAAACAAGGGAAACACTCCCGTAGGTGTAATTGACGACTTGAATTGTACCCGCCTCCTGACGTCACGAGGCAACATGGCGGAATTAGTTGGTATAAATCCTCATTTCGCAAGTTGACGCCTGCTTCACGGCGCAACACTTATCACGCTCTAACTTTTATTCTATTCATTATTTGGACAATATTTAAATAAATAATATTTAGCAAATATATCATTCTTTGTAATAGCAATTATTTCTTTTTTTTTGACACCGTCGTTAGCTTGTTATAACAATGTACGCATCATACATGTGAAAATTATCGATTACTTAAGTTTTCTCAATAATTTATTTGACAAAGAACTACTGATCGGATTTGGACAAGATCTCTTTAAAAATATGCATCAGACTGTTTAGACAAGAAATAAACTAACTTTATGGATAGAAAGTGCACCGAACGAAACTTTGCAGCATAGAGTAATATGCAGGGTATGTGTTTTTATCTAAAATACGCGCTCTTGACGTGCGGATGAGCCGTGAAAAAGTGCACGCTGCATATTACTCTATGCTGTAAATTTTCGTTCAGTGCACTTTCTATCTAGAAAGTTAGTATATTTCTTGTCTAAAAAGTCTGATGCAATTTTACAAAGAATTCTTGACGAAATCCGATCAGTAGTTTTTTATCAAATTAATTAATGAGAAAACTTAAGTCATTGATAATTTTCACTTGTGTGATGCGTACATTGTTATAACAAGCTAACGACTTTGTCGTAAAATTCGCAGTTATCGCTATTACAAGGAATGATATGTTTGCTAAATATTATTCATTTAAGTATTGTCCAAATAATGAATAGAATAAAAGTTAGAGCGTGATAAGTGATGCGGCGTTCAGCAGGCACCAACTTGCGAAATGAGGATTTATACCCAATACTTGTCACGTGACCTATCAATCGTTTTAAGCTCCGCCCATTTCGAGTCGTCAATTGTTATTCCTTTTTTAATTTCTGAATTGTAGTAAATAATAACAAGGGAAACACTCCCGTAGGTGAAATTGTTATTTCTTTTTTAATTTCTGAATTGTAGTAAATAATAATAAGGGGTGGGCAAGGGAGTAAGTGGCTAGGGGCAAGGGGCCGGGACGGAAACATGGCCGTGGTCGGGTCGGGGGAGCCTGTAGCCTGTGACGATATCAGGCCGGTCTCAGGCAAAGGACAGAGGGAAAGGAAGGGTACGGGAAGTTAGGGGTTGGTGGTTCCCCCACGTCATCGTCGTCGAGGGATCGTCAAGGGTAGGAGGCAAGGTCCCCGACGACGATTGCCAGAGCTCGCCTCTAGATTCGGGGAGTAATCTACTACCTCTGTTACTAGAGTCCACTTCTAGTTTCGACGAGTAATATATTCCCCTCATACTAGCTGATGTTCGCGAGGTGGACTTTTGTCTTGAATCGCCTTGTACGAATAGCAGATCCATGCTCTGGGCCAATTCTACCTTGGGCTCAGGCGGGGGTATGGTGCAAACCTCTGAAATCTCAAACGTTAATATGTATGCTGTGAACTGCAAGCTCGACATGACGACGAAACAGATGGACGCTCACAATGAACTTTGTTTCGTTACCGCATTCAGCCCACCACTTGTTTCTACAACGCACCAAATGCACTCAAAAAACCTGATTTCAAAAAAAATTCGCCTGCTGCGCTATATTTATGGGGGTAACCCCCGTGCTTGTTCCGTTTCCCACGGATAAACAAGTAGCGATCACCCCCCCCCCCCACACACACACACACACACATGGTTATTATTAATTATTATTATTCAACACTATCCTATAGCCTCGCATTTGCAACGTGAGAAACTAGGGCGCTTCAACCGGTGAGGTCATATTGCGCCGCCTGTGATAATGAAGTTGATAATGTAAGAGTTGTAAGAGTTAATGAGTGTTTGATGATTAAATTGTTTTCTTAGTGTAAATATAAAAAAATGAAATGATAATGATGATGATGATGATGATGATGGATAGCAAAACAAAAGTTATTTATGCGAATTGAAATAAATAAATAAATAAAAGAAATGTATATGATGTGAATTAATTGTTTTTTAAATAGATTGCTTTGGCTGAGAAATTTAGAAAGTTTGTTGCCCTTTATCATATGATAGAAGTTCTTTATATTTGATTGGGAGAGATCAAATTGGGTGCCCAATAAGGCATCATAATATATGGTACATTCTGCTAGCATTATGATGTACGGTTAAAGGTACATCACATGTGTCACATCTGGGAAGAATGACCAACAAAAGCCACTCAAAATTTACTCAAAATGTCTAGTCCCAATGGGTTAAATAAATTGAGTTTAACCTGGCAACAGTGTGTATATGTTAGGTACATACCTAAGCTACAGGATACGAATGTAGAAACGAAGATACGTCATAGGGGACGTTTGTTAAACGTTGCATTGTAACGCAGCCAACAGCTGACTAGACAGCACACCAGATGTATTTACACGTTGACATATAGGTTCAGAGAAACCAAGTCCTTAGTTAGTTTTTTTACCACAAAATCTATCTATAGCCTTGTACTACACTTAAGTGACTGTTTAAAAAAAATATCTTGTTACAGGGATTGTACACAAATTTTTAATTTTTTTATAAAAAAATCGCGTCTAATTGCGTTTTGGGAAATTACAAAAAAAACGGCCTTAACCTGCTTCTTTTTTGTCCCACATAGATACTAGATCATCGCACCAATCGAAAAAAACCCTTCATAACATCGGATCTTGAAACTATGCTCAAATGCACAAAAAAGGTCGTAAAGAGAAAGGGCTGGTGTCCCCGACGACGATTGCTTGAGCTCACCTCTGGTTTCGGGGATTAACTATCTCCGCTCTTACTAGCTGATGTTTGCGAAGTGACTTTTTCTCTTGAATCACCATTACGGTTAACAGAGCCATGCTCTGGGGAATTTATACCCCGGGCCCAGACGGGAAAGGAAAACACGTCAGCATCCTTGGTCTACTAGAGTAGATATTACTTCATCCACTTCCGTCGACTTTCAAGTTTATAAATATATTTAAGCACAAAGTCAGACACAAAGTCACAAAGTCAGACGCGCTCGAAGAATTATTAATCTCACGTCAAAAGTATTAATGTTAGCGTTCATAATCACAAAGCGCTGTATTAAGATGAAAGATCCCAGAGAACAGGTTTCGTCGCTGGGATTTTGATTGACAGGGGGTGTGAAAGTAGGACCGTACTTTTGCTCCTACGTCAGCAAGTTTTGGGCCAATCATGGGTAGGTTTCTAGTTTCTGTAGTAGTCTTTTGTTATTTCAAATATTTATTGACAAGCAGTGAGCTATTCAGCTAGCTGGACCTTCCTGGCCCGAGCAGAGTGGACAAGAGGTAGATCGTATCTATCTAACAGTCGCTCGACCCTTCTATTGATGGTCTCGAAACCATCCAATTAAATTATTTTCGCTTGAATAGAGTTAAATCCTTCCTTCCTTTCATTACGTAAACTGTTGTAATTTACATTTTAAATGCCCTTTAATGTTGAAGATTTTAGCTTAAATGTTTCACTGAAGTAAAATCAACACGAAAATGTTTTTGAATGCTAAAAATTGATTGAAAACTAAGAACTTAACAGTATAATACAACACACTTCTTCATCAGAAATGCTAAGAATATTTTGTAAACATTGTTAGTTCTCAATCAATTTTTTGCGTTTAAAACATTTTCGTGTTGATTTTATTTCAGGGAAACATTAAAGTTAAATTCATTAACATTTAAGAACATTTAAAAGGTAAATAACAACAGTTTATGTAATGAAAAGAAAATTAATTTATCTCTATTCAAGGGTTTAGAGACCATCAATAGAAGGGTGGAGGATAGGTAAGATCTAAATCTTGTGCACTCTGCCCGTCGTTGGAGGAAGTCTGTCACTCTCGGCCTATTATGAGCACAATAGCCTCAATGTACCTGATCTGCTTCTGGAGCATCTTCACCCATTTCAAATCTATTGTGATGAAAATAATTTATGCAGCGAAATATTTTTTTTATAATTGCCAATATTTAATAACGTGGTTCAAATGAGTAGCTTGAGTTTTGAAATGCATTCTTTTCCCTAGTGTCTACGATCAAAACTGACTGAAATATATAAAGATTAATTTTTTATTATAAAAATATATTATAGAATCATTATCCGTAACTCAGTCAGTTTTTGTCGTAGAATTTTGTCCAAAAAAATGAAATTCAAGATACACGCTTAATATTTTAACAATGTTATTAGATTTTTGCAATTAAACAAAAACAATCAATGCATAAATGTATAAATAGAACAATAGAACTGGAAGAGAAGACAGCAGGTCGAAAAACCCCAACTTCCTGAGAACTTCCTTCAAAGATTCCACCCATAGATAACAAAAACACACTGGACCCTGCTAAATAAAGAGGAGCGCCTTCATCCATTTCAAATCTATTGTGATGAAAATAATTTATTCAGCGAAATATTTTTTTTATAATTGCAAATATTTAATAACGTGGTTCAAATGAGCAGCTTGAGTTATGAAATGTGTTTTTTCCCCTAGTGTCTACGATCAAAACTGACTGAAATATATAAAGATTACTTTTTTATTATTAAAATTCATTATAGAAGCATTATCCGTAACTCAGTCAGTTTTTATCATAGAATTTCGTCCCAAAAAATTAAATTCAAGACACGCGCTTAATATTTTAACAACATTATTAGATATTTGCAATAAAACAAAAAATATCAAAAAATAAATATAAAAATAGAACAGGAAGAGAATACAGCAGGTAGAAAACTCTCAGTTTCTAAGATGGTCTATTTTACGACTACACGCGACAACCCTTCAACATGCATTTACAGTAGAGTGGGGGGAAAATTGAGGAAGGAAAAATGCACACAGAAAGTGTTACAGAGTTTTTAGTGTTGTTTTATCTCCATGCATCACCCTCACGTCTCGATTAGCACCGTTGCCAAAATATGAGACACAGCGCCCAAATATTATCAAAGTCATCACAAAGAGTGAATGAGTTGGTAAAAAGGTAGTTGGAATGAAATTCATTACAATCAATTTCTTGTAATTCCTTATCTGTGATCATACTTTTATTGAAACTAATTATAAAAAATCAAACATCGGGGGATTTAATTTCGTAATTGACTACAAATTCAAACAAATCTCAACAGTTTTTTTTAAGTGATAAATACGCCATATGCAATGCGTAAACTCCGGGACAAATTTTGTTACTATTGTGACTGAGTAATACTATACTACTTTACTCTAAATACAATACACAATACCATTCATGACTATTGTTTGTATAATTTTGGTCTACTGATACACACAAATACAAAGTCTTGCGGTACTTGTTTTTTGGATGAGCGTAGCGAGCGAGCGAAGATTCCATTTCACTACAATGGAAAAAAATCCGGAATGTTTTTCTTTCTTTTTTTCTGTTTGTATTATTGTGAGTTTGTTAACACGATTCCGGCAAATCCGATACTCCAATTACGATGAAATTTTATGGAGGCCTTCGAAATCTCTGAGCTTAGAACTGCCACGTTTTTGAGCGCAATCGAAAAATTATTTTTCATTAAAATCGCCATTTTTTCGATTTTTAAAACATTTCTTCGACTTATAACACCTACATGCATTATCCGATTGTAATGATTTTTTCACAGAACCTTAATTTTGTGAATTCATATATTGGGGTGAAATTCGAAAGCAATCGAAATATAATTTCTCGTGAATATCGCAATTTTACGCTTTTTTCGTTTAAAAAAATTACGCTCATCCAACACCGCGCCTGAAAAAGCGTATGCGAAGCTTTCTAGTATAATGCAATTTCCATATTACAAATTTATGGAAACATGAACCCTTTGAAAACATGGTCCAGTATCAAAAATCCGACATATTACTGGTATGATTCACTAAATACAATACACAATAATATACATGAAATGTTTGTTTGCATCATTTTGGTCTTCTGATACTCACAAATACAAAGTCTTTGGGCATTGTCACTCCACGAACATTCTTGTGTCATTGATCTCGAGCAGCCGGATGTCTTTCTACCAAATCAACTCCACCCCGCCCCCACCCCCCTCCCCCGATACCCCAGACCACACCACATGACCATACAACGCTCATCGACTTGTGAACTTGGTTCAAGAAGGTTTGATTCTTTCAAGTTTCAAGTCCTGCATGATTGTTGAATAGCAGGTATAATGTTTACAAATCTGCGAGCTAGCCAGCCACCCTTTCTCGGGGAATGAATGGTCTCTCTCACTCTCTCTCTCTCTCTGTCCGTGCTTCTCGCTCGCGCGCCCAAGAAACATGCAGACTGTTGTGGTAGTTCAGAGACTTTGCTATAGAGGGCACAACTTTCGCACCGAATTTTATCCAATTTTACATTTAAGATTATCGCTATCTATAAAGTTACGGCTACGAAATTCGTAATTCTTTCTCATTAGAACCCCGGAATAGATGCCCTTTGAATTTTTTGTTAGTATTTGGTCCCATTAAAAAGTTGTCTTTAAAAATTATTTGCTGATAAGCCAACGAAATTTTAAGAAATCTGAACAAAACGCATTCATTTGACAGAAGTTCTCTGTACGAGAAAAAAAAATCATCGGTATTGATCTATTGGTCTAATAGTTATATACAATTTACTTTACCACTACAAAATCAACAGTCCTCCTTCCTCTTAAGTTCAACCGGATAAAACTTGGCAATAAATCTGAGCGCGTGATAAAAATTGGCACCGGTCTTGTTGAAGAATATCGACGACGTGAGAAACTAGGGTGCTTCAACCGGTTCGGTCATATTGCTCCGCTTGTGAATGAAAGCTGATGAGATGAGTTAATGGAGGTATGATTGATGATTTGAATTGGTTTTCTAAGTGTATAAATAACAAAATAAATTGATGATGATGAAAGTAAAAGCAAAATAAAAGTTATGTATGTGAATGGAAATAAAGAAAGGAAAGAAATGGTGGAATGAGATTTAGAGCCTTCGTTTAGCTCCCAGGTACACGGTAGGGTGCATTTCATGTTGAATGACGTGGCTGTTTGTTTGTAAATGTTGGTTTCCTTGGATTAAATGCGCCACTCTAGCCTAGGGGATGTGGGGAGGAAAGTTCAGTACTGGTCAGAACCAGCCACGGGTTGGGGAAGCAAAAACGTGAAATGATTTCGTGGTGTGTTTATGATTATATTGATTTCTGAGTTTATAAAAGAAAAGAAAATTGAGAAGATAGTTGTATTACTAAAATAAAATATTTTTATTTGAATAAAAAATAAAATGTGTTTGTTGTAAATTGAGTTCATTTAAATAAATTACGTTTAATGAGAAATTTTGAATGTTTGTCGCCGTTATCATATGATAGAAGATCTCCCTGTGATTGAGAAAAGGCAAATTACGTATAGGGGAAGAAAAGGGGATGGCTCTCACGTCGCGGTCGTCATGGTCTTTGACTCGTTGTCATCGTACGTGTTGTCATGGTCGTCGTCATCGGCGAATTTTGGTTTGTTCATTGGATTAAGGGCGCGTCAACCGTTAGATCAATATGTTCAACTCTAGCCTAGGGGATGTGGGGAGGAAAATTCCCATGTTTTTCAAACCAATTACGGGCAGAGAAAGTGAAGGGGGGTGTTGTTCTCACATCACCGACCAGAGCTCGTCTCTAGTTTCGGTTAGTAATATATTCTCCTACTTTCTAGCTATCCTCCATCAGTTGCTCTTACGGCTATTATAATCAGGGTGGGGTCAAAACCTTAGAAGTCCATGATAGTTAGCTGAATGAAAGAGTACCTTTAATAAAACAGAGATTTTTTTGTCGGGATATAACCTCACTATCGGCCATTATATGTCGTTTTTTTTGACAATAGTAGTGTAACCAGCACATCTAGTGCAAAATTAAATTTTGTAAATCGGTTTTCTGGATGTAGTTAACACCTTTAGCTACAACTTCAGCTATAAGCACAAATAGATTTCTGAAATATCAGATGGTTTCGATTTGTTTTGCAAGACTACACAAAACTTTAAAAAATTGTATTTGTTTGATTCACAAAATTAAATTTTTTACTAGCGTTGCTGTCTACACTATTGTTCAAAAACGACATATAATGGCCGATAGTGAGGTAATGTCCCGCAAAAAATCTGTTTTATGTAAGGCCTTCTTTCATTCAGAAAACATTTCAGCCATATTTCTTTAACTTTCAAATTATCCGCCAGAGGTGGTACAATAGCCTTAAGTCTTAAGATTCCCGCAACTCTAAGTCGATCGCGTCTCCAACGACCACCGAGTCAACCGTTAGGTCATATTGCGCCTTCTGTGATAATGTGGTGAATAAGTTAGTTTATAACTATTTTTTTTATAAAGGGGTGGAACGTAAGTCGTGACGCGGGGTGGACATGCATGTGCTGGTCAGAACCAACCACAAGCGTACGGGGAGGGCAGGGGTTGCTGGTTCCCCCACGTCGTGGTCGTCTCCGTCTGTGTTATCGTCCGTGTTGTCATTTTCGTCGTCGTCGGGGAAGTTGTCAAGAGGAAGGGACAAGTTCCCCGTAAACGAACGCCAGAGCTTGCTTCGAGATTCGGGAAAAAATTGTACCCTTTTCTTACAATGTAATGTTTTGAGAGGTGGACCTTTTCTCTTGAATCGCCTTTTACGAAGAAAGAAACCAAATAACTTCAAATGAGAAATCTATAATGTGAGTCGCCTTTTTCATACTACACATTGTTTATTTGGATTAAAGCGCGTCAACCGTCAGGTCATAATGTGTCAATCTAGCCTAGGGGATATGAGAAGGAGGGGCATATGCCGATCGGACAAACTACGGTTAGGGGTGAGGACAGGGGGGGGGGAGTTGTCACGACGCAGTCTTTACATCTTTGTCAGTGTCGGTGAGTAATATCCTCCCATCTTAATTTAGCTGATGTTAGTGAGGTGGACTTTTTCTCTTGAATCACCTTTTACAATTAAAGTGGCTCCATCATAACTGACCTTATTTCAGATCTACCCACAATTTACATATGTTATTCCTGAAAGTGTGCTTTTTAATAATTGACATAGGAGAAATTATGTTCCCGAATTAAATTTTGCGGAATCATCATTTTAATGAGATGGAATTTCCTATCTTCTAACATGGTAGGTGAGCAAAAAAACCACATTTTCGTTCACTTAATGTGCCGTAGAACACCCAAAATATACAACACATTATTTTTTTGGTTTATTTGGATTAAGGACGCGTCAACCGTTAGGTCATAATGCACTACTCTAGCCTGGGGCGGGGGGCGGCGGGAGGAGAGGCCCATGATGGTCAGAACCAGCCACGGGTAAGAAGAGGAAGGAGGGTTTCTCACGTCGCGGTCGTCATCGTCTTTGTCATCGTTCGTTGTGACATTGTCATCGTCGCCGGGGGGTCGTCAAGGGAAGGGGGCAAGGTCCCCGACGACGATTGCCAGAGCTCGCCTCTAGTTTCGGGGAGTAATATACTCCTCTCTTTCTAGCTGATGTTTGCTAGGTAGACTTTTTCTCTTGAATCGCCTTTTACGATTAGCAGAGCCATGCTCTGGGTCAATTCTACCCCGGGCCCAAAAAAAATGGCTTAAAATTTTCGTTATTCCATCCTCTAAACAACAAGCTTTTGAAACAATCACCTTCCCGAATAATTTCTCATGATATTGTAGATCAAAGTTACCGCATACTTTAAAATAAGTCGAAGCGCCTGAAAGACTTGGCAACACTGCGTGACGTCACGCACTGTGACGTAGCGCCGAGGCATGGAGATAGGCAACAGCAGTATGTTCGCCTTTGCCACCGCGAGAGATGCCACGGAGAAAAATGCTCACGGAGCAATCCGAGAACAACATTGACCGGCATGAAAATATAATACCTATACGCACTGGTCGTTTTATATTATTGTTATATTATTACGAGAAAATAGACCGTGAAGTTGAGATTTATGAGAATTGACTTTATAGTCTAGCCTTAGCCAAACGTTGAGGGAAGTAGTCTTCGTGTTTGAGTAATTTCCAATGAAAAGTTATAAAAATCATACCCGTCATAGATAAGAAGTGAACAATAATGATGGGATGAGTAAAAAAGTGTAAAAATATTTTTCACAATCGGGAATCGAACCGGCACCATTCGCGTGGAAAGCGCGTACTCTTACCATTGGGCCAGCAGCACCTACAGTGTGTAGATGGTCCAGAGCGATACTTTAGCAGCCCAGAAGATATGCACGCGGACTCAAAACGAGCATAAAAGTTTTGTGATGGCAATTAGGAGACTTTTAATACTTTTAAAGCCTACTGCCAATATTTCTTGAATGAAATTGACGTCTGTACATAGCATGTGTTCGAAATTACTGTTTACTTTGGTCAGGGGCGGATCCAGGACCTCTCCAGCTCGCACCACACGGGGGGGTCTGGGGGGCGCAGGCCCCCAGCTTAGCCCCAC
Source organism: Sweltsa coloradensis (assembly GCA_024449915.1). NCBI lineage: Eukaryota > Metazoa > Arthropoda > Insecta > Plecoptera > Chloroperlidae > Sweltsa > Sweltsa coloradensis. The sequence goes on along the minus strand of JAMZAV010002255.1, from coordinate 53,303 downwards.
TTGTAAAAATTTTTTGAGGCCCTTTTTTCAAAAACGAATTTTAATGGCTTTAGAGAGGGTATATTTCAATATATTTTATATGCAGTTGCTCACTAAAATAAGCCCTGGATAAAGGTAAGTCCCTTTATAATCGCTTTCGCTCAGGTGTTTCTATACCCTCACATTTTCAAAATCAGTGTTAAAATAAATGTTTTTCGATGAGAGTAGTAAAGACTTTTTTTCTTTTTTTTTCGCTTCCCTGAGAAAAAATGGTGAAGTGTTTTTTTTCTTTTTGCTCGCGCTCTACCGGTCAAATGGCCACTCTGATCGTGCTGAAATTTTCATGGGACCTTCAAAACCTATGATGTGTTACGATTTTGGGTAAAACCAGAGAAAATAATATCGTGCAACTGTGAGGAATTTACTAAAAGCAATAAACTTAAAAAAAAAATCATAACTGCAAGAAAACATTGATATTTTTGGTTGAACATAGGCCTATTCATTATAGAATATAATTTAGCTTTTCAAGAATCAAGGGGGCGGGGGGCGATCGCCCCTACCGTCCCCCCCCCCTGGATCCGCCACTGACTTTGGTATGAAACACTTTCGAGGTGGGAGTTCTCTCGACGCATCCACTCTGTCTGAATGGGAAGGCAGCCCGTGCCATGTTGCTAAGCCAAATACCAGGTTGACCAAACTCTCGAGAAGAAGTTTCCAGCTATTACATATCGTATATTTATTGTTTATAATTACATGAAAGCCAATCATATTGTTTGTTTAATTTTTAACGAACACAGCATTATTTCGTACATAGGCCTATTAGCCTAATTTAGTGATTAACGTGTTTTCTTTGATGAAACGTTTCGATTCCCGAGGTTGGCAATTGCAATGGCAATATTTGACTAGTCAGTTAGCAACTGTACCAATAAGAGATGAAAATGAATATGTTTTCCTAAAATGTTACAATTTAAAATAAATTAATACTTGCAGTAGTATAATAAATAACAGTTGTAAAATTATCTGATATAAATAATACTAATTAGGCCCTATATTTTTATCAGTTGTAACTGAAAAATAATATTATACTCTTGAGTCCGCTGGTACACTTGCATGAGCCACTTTAAAATGTTGTTTGTAGTTTATTTTTACGTCTCGAAGATTTGATGGAATTTCTAGCTGCTCTATATATGTTTTTTTCCGCTCGTGCGATTTATTTCACGGAACAGATAATTCACACCATTATTACCCCCTCCCCGCGCGAGGCCGGCCGCCGTGATGTCGCGTAAATAATGCTGGTTACACTACACACATTACACACATGCACATTTATATTTTGGAACGCAGGTGGATTCACCCAAGAAAAGCAAACTGAATTTGATCGCCTCTTAAACAAGAGGGATATTGACGCATTCGCTATCTGCGAAGCAGGTTCTATTTCCGATAATGACAAACTTGGAGACCTTGTTGTACAAGGATATGTAATATACAACCTCCCAAGAGGAAGACGAGTTGCCGCAGGCATGATAATTGGTGTGAAGGTGGGACTCACTGCACAGTACAAAGTTCTGCACACAATGGAAGAAGATGATAAAGTGGAGTTAGTGCAGTTAGAGATATGGAAAGGCCACACCAAATCAAAATATACCATAGCCTACAACCCACCAAACAATGTCACTAACAAATTAGACACGTTGGTTATAGACAAGAGCACCGTACTTGTAGGAGACTTTAACGCACACAATATCAGCTGGGGATACAGAGATACGAGCAGATTTGGAGAGATTCTGGAAGACTACATAGACGGCAAACCCTTAATCCTATTGGAAGGAACACCCAACCAATACACGTTCATATCAAATACAGGTAGTCTCACTAGACCGGACCTAGCATTTTGCCACGCGAACCTATATGGTGTTATGAAACAAGAAAACTTAGAGAGCCCGTCTGGCGTGGACCACAAAATGCTACTACTAACAAAGATGAAATGTAAGGGAAATAAAAAGAAGAAAAGGTAAGCTGGAACTTTAAGAAGGCAAACTGGAAGGAGTACCGAAGAGAGACAGATGCATTTTATGGGCAGGGAGAAAACAGAAGATGTAAGCAAAGAATATAAAGAGTTCTGTGAAACAGTGCTAGAGGCTGCAACGAAGCATTTACCCCGGGGGCGAGTCAAGAAATACAAGCCATTTTGGAATAGCGACTTACAAGCACTTATGGAGGAGAGAAATAAGGCGCGAAGAAATGCAGAGATGCTACAAACCCCAGAGGTGATGTTTTAAGGAAAAACTGAGAGAGAGCAAGAGAGAAGCCCCACATCAGTACGTCACCAACATCGACTACAGGAAAGATGGAGCGGAAGCTCACACATTCTTCGCTAAGCTGTGCAACAAGGATAAGAAGCAAGTGGAAAATAAACCACTTATTCAGGGGAATAAGAATTTAATTGGAGTCAAAGCAAAAGCAGAAGCCTTCTGTAAGAATATCGCACAGCAAAGCAACAACCAGAAATTAGAACATATCAAAATCCACAACATCAAATATGTGAGTGATAAACGACCCATATAACGGCTTATTTGTGGTGGCTGAATTGAATGAGGCCATGAAGAAACTAAAAAATAAAAAAGCACCAGGTCCGGATGGATTCACCCAGAATTTTTAAAACCGCTGGGGAAGAGTGGCAGAGAACATCTACAGAACTTATGTTATTGCACATGGGAAGGAGACATCCCAGATGGATGGAGAAAGGCTGATGTAATCCCTATTTTAAAGAAAGGTAAGGATGCCAGCAAGATAGATAGCTATAGACCAATCTTCCTAACCAGTATGATAGCCAAGGTGATGGAGCACATGGTAAATCTACGACTGAGAAGTTACCTGGAGGCAGAAAGTCGCCTCACCCCACATCAAGCTGGATTTAGATCTCATCGTGGCACCGTGGACCAAATTGCGTACATCATGCAAGAAGTGAAAGAAGGTTTTAACAAAAAAACACTCTACACTGGCAGTATATGTAGATTTTAAACCCGCCTTTGACGTAGTGGCCCGGAAGCGTCTCTTACAGACAATGGAAGCTCTGGAAGTCCCACAGAATCTGTATAGATGGGTGCAGATCTTCCTGCGCCAACGTTTTCTAAGAGTAAAATATAATGACAAGGTTTCACGATACAGGCAAACAAGGAGCCGGGTACCGCAAGGAGCTGTGCTGAGCCCTACGCTATTTTTAATATACATAAATGACCTTGCGATGTATATCCAGGAAAGAAGCGATGTACAAGTTAAGCTGTATGCGGATGACGTGGTGCTGTGGGTCTCAAGCGGAGATGCAAAGTACATGGAGAGAGAGATGAATAAGGCATTAAAAGCGCTGCAGGAATGGACGGAGAGAGACGGAATGACGGTGAACGAAATCAAGACAGTCTATGACTATTACACTATGGCACACACGACGCCGGAATTCAAACTGGAGTACGGCACTAAGACCATACGTCGGGAAGAAAACGCAGTCTACTTGGGCATGACACTGGACTCAAAAATGACAGGAAGTTCACAAATTGAAAAAATGAGTAAAGCAGGGAAGAAAAGACTAACCTTCACGTAACAAGTGGCAGGCGTGGATTGGGGAGCATCGACTGATGTACTAGCAACAACGTACAAGACATATGTACGGCCAGTGCTGGAATATGGTAATGCAGTTCTCATCACAGCACCTAACAGTCACGTCGTCAGGTTAGATAGGGTATAAAACTAGGCCCTACGCATAGCTACATGTGCTACAAAGTCTACCCCTGCTGTTGCAATGGAAATGCTGGTGACTGTCCAACCATTTAGTGCTAGGAGAAGCAAAGCAGCGATATGCCTACATGAGAAACTTCTGAGACTTGACGAAGAAGAATGGGACAGAGAGCCGGTAGAGAGGCTGAAGACACAAACTACATTTATCACAGCAGCGAAGCAACTAAAGAAGCAAATTTTGGGTAAGGTGGATTTACGAGATCGAATGGAGCTTCCTACACCTGATATGAGGGTCGCTGTACTGGAAGTCCAACATGAGCTAACGGTGGAAGGAATTGAGAAGAAAAAGGCGGATTATACTGAGGATGAACTTCAATGTCTGACAGTTGCTCATATAGCGAAGCACTACCCCACCCCAGAATGGGTACTTGTATATACAGACGGGTCTGCTACCCTAGGGGAGGGAAAAGCAGGGGCTGGGGTATACTGCAATGCATTCCAGCAAACATTGCTTGCCAGCAGGACATAATGGAAGCAGTTATGACGGAGAAATCAAGGCAATCAAAGTAGCACTTACTAAAATAAAGGAACAGCAAATACCAAAAGCAGTCATTCTCACAGACTCCAAAGCAGCCATACAGGCCATTGTGAGTAAGGACATGAGAGACAGTGAGACGTTGGAGTGTAAAAGACTACTGGTCTGGCTGGTAAACAGGAAAAAACAGGTGACCTTACAGTGGGTGCCAGTACACTGTTACATACAAGGGAAAGAAGAAGCAGACAGACTCGCGAAAGAGGGGAGCAGGATGAAGCAGAACAAGAAGCCCCTATCCTTCAATGCCGTCAAATCTCATGTGAACACGGCAGTGAAAAACAACATCAAAAAGGTATGGGAGAAGGCAAGTAAATGCAAACATTGGCAAGGTTCAGTCACAAAAAAATCGAAGTGGAGAAATCGGCAGACTGAGACGGCACAATTCAGATTGGAAACTGGTCATGACCTGCTAGCTACACACCTTCATAAACTAGGAATAACTGACTCAAGCACATGTACACTATGTGCTACGGAACAGGATACCACGGAGCACCTACGTAGATGCCCGGTACTTCAAGAAATAAGAGACGCAATGCCAAAAGATATGGAGGAGGCAGAAAGAGAATCCTATCTCTACTGGGAAACACGAAAACGCATGATGGCCAAATAGGTCAATTGCTGGCATAAGAAGAAAGATATTTGATATGACCATAGCAATAATTGCTATGATCATATGGCTATGGTTAATACTACTTTATAAAAATTATCCCAATTTAACAAAATTAATTTTACCTGACAAAGTAATGAGAATGAGATCCCTTTCTGAGATGAGATGAGATTTCTTTCTTTCTTTCTTTTGTTCTTTTTTTTTTGGAAAAAGTGAGTTATACTCCATTACTCCCACTACTGTAATGGCCGAGCAGTAAATGAAGCCGTGAGAATCTAGGGCGCTCCAAGTGGATTGGTCATATTGCGCCTCATGATGTAATAAGGTTTTAGATTGAAATGTGCATTAAAAGTTAACAAAATAAAATCCGAGTGAAAAAGTTAACTGTTATGTATTTTTGAATTAAATATAATTAATGGCGCGTTGACCGTTAGATCATAATACGCCACGACATTCTAGGATTCAGATTTAGTTAATAAGGGCGGGTCAACCGTTAGGCCACTCTAGCCTTGGTGATATGTAGGGTGGAAAGTCCCATGCTGGGCAAAACCAGCCACGGGTATTGGAGTAGGAAGGGGGGCTCTCACTTCGAGGTCGTCAACGTCTTTGTCTTCGTTCGTTGTGTCATCGTCATCGTCGTCGAAGAGGTCGTCATGGGAAAGAGGGTGTCCCAGACGACGATTTGCAGAGCTCACCTCTAGTTTCGGGAAGAAATGTTCTCCCCTCTAACTAGCTGATGTTTGAAAGGTGGTTTTTCTTCTCTTGAATCGCCTTGTACGATTAGCAGAGACACGCTCGTGACCTATTCGACCCCGGGCCCAGACGGGTGTAGTCTACATGGAGAGGAAAGTCCCATGATAAATCAAATCAAATCAAAATATCTTTATTTTTAGAACTTACATTGAAATTACAACTATGTTTATTAGCCCCCAAACAGACTAGTGTCTCGCGGCCTTTGTTGTCCGACGTGGTTGGACTTACCAAGCTTGAAAATGCCCGCAATATACCTCGAACGGTGTTTTTAATAAACTTTAGACTGTGCGCTTTCATGCAACTCCCGTATGGTGTAAGAGAGAATATACCATATTAATGCGAGGTCGTCGTTTTACATGAGCACGGCTACCGTGGTCTGGCCATGTGGCCAGCCCGTCCCTAGGCTATCGTGATGTAATTATTAAAACTTTGAAATTTGAATAGGAACACTTTAAAAGCTCGGCAACGGCAATAATGCCGTCCTCACTAGGAGCCAAAGCGATCTAGGGCACAGTCGCCCACCCTACATCTAGGGAGACTCGCACCTTAGACTCTGATTGGGGCTTCGATCCCCGCGAACTCAAACTTTAAAAGCCATTGGCTTAGAGGTCGCCATGCACACTTCCGCTTGAAGACGATATTTCTACTGCACTCCGATCACATGACCGGTGTTCCCGCACTTGTGCCATCCTCACTCGCCATTGGCTTAGAGGTCGCCATGCACACTTCCGCTTGAAGACGATATTTCTACTGCATTCCGATCACATGACTGGTGTTCCCGCACTTGTGCCATCCTCACTTGCCATTGGCTTAGGCCAAAAGCGAACCAAGCAGAGCGTGAAATTGCTCGCTCGACGGCGCATTCCTGAGCCTCGAGATGTAGCAAAACTGCAGCTTCTAGCATCATATCAACCCTAGGCTGGCAGGGTGCCACAGAAACTACCGTTACCTCTACTACCCAAAGCAATAACATTGATCTAGGCCTGGCTTGCACCAACCAGGATAATCGCTAAGTTACACTGTGATCTCTCATGGATCGTTAATTTGCAAGTGATATGGAAATTAACATAAATAAAAAGCAATTATGGTACTTACAAAATATTAACGTTATGCAAATTTTATTAATAAAAATGAAATAATTACTGGCTGAGGGCCTAAATAAAAGGGCAGAGGCTGTACTGTTACACCGGTACTTCTATTCAATTCTTAAATTCTAAACCTTTGTATTTATCTAGTATTATAATTGCTTAGGAACTATTAAATTTGATGGTTTTGATTTGATTTTAAGCTTCCTAATCCTAGTTCTAATTCTAATGTTCCAACTTTAAATCTGATCTTCTGATCTAATATGTAATATATAAGTTATAACATACTTCTCAAAATCATAGTATTAAAACATAATTGTTAATTGGCAGTAGTGTGATTTTGATATATTTTTAACCCTGAGTTTTAATTCTATTTCTTATTCTAGCGTTCTAAAATTTTACCTAATTCTAATCTGCTATCATAGTGTTATAGATCTGGTTGTATGTTTGTGTGATGCTTGTTTGAATTAAGTGTACATTTTTGTGTTGGTGTATCATCAGGGATTTACGTAATTTTTTCTTATATCATAGATTTTGCTATCTTGGAAAGTCTAATGTAGACATGATCTAACAATATCTCTCGTTACTACGTAACGAACGTAGTAACGAGATATATTGTTAGATCATGTAGTTTTTGTAGGGTATTGTGATGGTTTGTTAAGCATTGATCTTAGTATTTTTTTTTGTTGAGTGTGTAAGGGCTTTAGGTGAGTTTCGAACGCATTACCCCAGACTATAATTCCATACTGTAAGTATGATTGCACTAGGCTATCTAGGGCGACGGTCGTCGCCCGGCAGACAAGCGATGCGATGCTTAGGCGACACCGAACTCCGGCCCTATATACACCTACAAGAGTTGGGGGGGTTTTCAGCTATCTGCACACGCCGCCCCGAAAGAGTTACAATCTTGAAACTCGGTATATGACCTGGTATGTGGTCCATGACATACCAAAAAAAAAATCAACCCGATCCGACAACTCGTTCTTTGTTAAAAAAGGCTCTCAACATCGTCAAATTCCTTAGGCTGGCTGGTGGCTGTGGTATGGGTGGGGGGAGGTGGGTGGGGTGGGTGCAGTTATCCCGCAGAGAGTTTCTTTAGCCTACAGAGAAAACGGTAAATCTTAGAACTATGAAACTTGGACCACACTTAGGTGTATTTCAGACGCAGTGCCTTTTGCTTTCAAACCAAAATCGGGTAACAGGGACCGGAGAAAATCAAAATTTGGATGATATCAAAACGCGTAATTACCAAGGCGTGGTAATTTGTACAAACTTGAAATTTAACATGCTATTAACCATGATAAATATCTTGCGTCCCAAAACACAAGGGGCTAAATTTGGGATGACCATGGGCCCAAAAATGACAAAAAAACATATCTGAACTTTAAGAAATGAATCATTCAAAGAAAACGCTACAACTGAGATGTTTCAAACGTGGAATACATTTTGATATCTCTCATTCTTTATCACTTTTGAATATGGAAAGCAAAATTGGTTAAACGGGTACCGGAAAAAAAAACAAAATTATCAAAAGTAGGTAATTCCGTACTCTTATGAATAATACGCTATACCGAGAAAACGGTTCATCTTAGAACTTTGAAACTTGGGCCACACTCAGATGTACCTCATATAACAAAAACCGGGCAATTGGGACCGGGGAAAATCAAAATCAAAATCAAATCAAAACGCGTAATTACTCAGGCGTAGTAATTTTGTACGAGCTTGAAATTAAACATGCTCTTAACCATTATAAATATCAAGTGCTTATGGTAGTGCGTTGGTCTTGTTGTTAGCGTATCTGCTTCCAATGCAGAAGGGCCAGGGTTCGATTCCCGCTAAAGTCAGAAGTTTTTTAACTTCTGATTTGGACTTAAGTCTATCAGTTCTTGTCTTAGGAGTTTGTAACGGTGACTTTGGAGCCGTCCTAGCAAAAATCAAAACGCGTAATTACTCAGGCGTAGTAATTTGTATACAAGCTTGAAATTAAACATGCTCTTAACCATTATAAATATCTAGAACTTATGCTAGTGCGTTGGTCTTGTTGTTAGCGTATCTGCTTCCAATGCAGACGGGCCAGGGTTCGTATTCCGCTAAAGTCAGAAGTTTTTTTACTTCTGATTTGGACTTAAGTTTATCAGTTCTTGTCTTAGGAGTTTGTAAACGGTGACTTTGGAGCCGTCCTAGCAAAATCAAAACGCGTAATTACTCAGGTGTTGTTATTTGTATACAAGCTTGAAATTAACATGCTCTTAACCATTATAAATATCTAGTGCTTATGCTAGTGCGTTGGTCTTGTTGTTCGCGTATCTGCTTCCAATGCAGAAGGGCCAGGGTTCGATTCCCGCTAAAGTCAGAAGTTTTTTAACTTCTGATTTGGCCTTAAGTCTATCAGTTCTTGTCTTAGGAGTTTGTAAACGGTGACTTTGGAGCCGTCCTACCAACGACGCACATAATAATTTCAGAGTTGTTCTGAATCGGCCTTGTTGTTATGGCGTGGATCCGCGGGTGTTCGCACTGTCCATACCACTGATTGATATATTTCCTATTAAAAATATCGATCTTTGGTTGGTTATCGCTCACTCGTCGATTGCGTCGGGGCCTGCAGGGTTGGCTTGGTCGCTTTGATTTAAAGTCCCCCGCTGAAAATCAGTTATATAACTGAGTGGGTAGTCTGTAAATAAAAATTTATTTATTTATTTATTTAAGGGGTATCTTTGGGGGGACGCGTGGCCCAAAAATGTAAAAAAAAAAACTTTGAACTCAACAAATTTAATCATTCACACCTTGATAGCGAACGACAACAAAAAGATGTAATATCCAACCAAATACAAAAATTTGTAAAAAAAAAAAAAGGCAGCCAAGCTCTCCTTTAAAAGTCTTCGGCTGTGAATGCTGTGAGATATAGAAGTTGAGCCATGCTTTTTATTTTTTCTCCTTAGTTTCGCTTTTAAAATAAGTATGATCATATCGCCTGTTGACGAGCGCCAAGCCAACGATTTTTGTGGTAAAAAAGTAAATTTTTAAACTCGAAATCATATAAAAAAAATTCTTGGCCATGAACCAGGCCAAGAATTTTTTTTATGATTTCGAGTTTAAAAATTTTACTTTTTTACCACAAAAATCGTTGGCTTGGCGCTCGTCAACAGGCGATATGATCATACTTATTTTAAAAGCGAAACTAGGGAGAAAAGAATAAAAGCTTGGCTCAACTTCTTTATCTCACAGCATTCACAGCCGAAGACTTTTAAAGGAGAGCTTGGCTGCCGTTTTTTTTTTTACAAATTTTTGTATTTGGTTGGATAGTAGATTACTTTAAGGGAGTGGAAGTTAATTATGTTTTTAAGTCTGCTGAATTTGTAAGCTATTTTTCTAATCTTCTTTATGATTTCTAGAATGTGAGTTTTCCATTTAAGGGCACTATCAATGTTATATAAATGGTATAGATATAATCAATAATGGATATTATTTCAATCATATAAATATACAATAATTCGTCAATGGTGGCACGAACTAAACTCTCAAGACCGAGATTATCTCACGTTGTGCCATTCACTGGCTGGGCTGATGGTGTCACACTCGAGATTTATTGGATGAGCGAAGCGAAGACTTCAATTTCACTGACCCCAAAAAAATTTAGCTCGGGTGTTTTTTTTTGTTTGTTTGTTTTTCTGTCTGTTTGTATACTCTCTACCAGGCAAACCGCATATCCGAACTTGATGAAAATTTGACAGGACCTTCGAAATCTCTGAACTTAGAGGTGTATTGTTTTTGGGTACAATCGAAGAAATATTTCTTATGAATATCGTACTTTTACGATTTTTTTTCGATTTTTAGTGCGATATTTTCGTGACATTTGGGCCAATTCTGACCAAACGAGTGGGGCTACAACGTTCATATTATACATGGACATTAAGGTCATGGTGATGTAGTACCTTTTGAAAGAAAAAGTTGAAAAAGTTAGCCAGAATCTATAGAAATAAAGTTTTTAATATAAGTTTTTTTACTTTTTGTGCGATATTTTCGTGCCATTTGGGCCAATTCTGACCAAACGGGTGGGGCTACAACGTTCATATTATACATGGAAATTAAGGTTATGTCGATGTAGTACCTTTTGAAAGAAAAAATTGAAAAAGTTAGCCAGAATCCATAGAAATAAAGCATTTAATATAAGTTTTTTACGGTAAATAATACCAATTGACAGGTAACAAAAGAAACTTGACAACAATCACCAACAATGCATAGGCAGCAAAACAAAGCACTTGCAAAAGTAAAGATATCCCACGCAAACTAAAATTTTTAAAAAGCTCATCCATCAACGCGGCGGGACTTTAGCGTTTTCCTAGTGTTTGGAATTGACCTATCAGCCGATAACGGAAGAAAAACACATGACATTGAAGACTGCCAGGCAGTAAACGGAACGTGATTGTTTTGCTTCTTTGGTGTTATATTGCGATTAAGGCACGGCGTACAAATACCGTTAGGTCATAATGACCACTCTAAAACCTATAGGGGTGGGGGGGCAGCAGCGAGCATGATGAGATCAAGAACATGCACGGTTAAGGGAGGAAAGAGAGGGTTTCTTACGTTCGCCTGTCGTCCATTGTCGTTCGTTCATTGTCGTCTAGGCGCTACGTCGCAGGGTCGTAACGAGAAGGGGGCCTATAGTCCCCGACGACGAATGCCAGAGCTCGCTCACTAAGTTTCGGGGAGTAGATCCCGCTCTTTCTAGATGATAGTCGTGCTATGAAAGGCAACCTTTTTTCATTTTTTTTTCTTCTTCATACTTATATCTAGGAGGTGCGCACTTTTTAACACTGAATCGTGATCTTTACGCATGTCAGACCAGGGAGCCATGCTCTAGGCCAATTCTACCCCGGGCCCGACGGTGGGTTTTGTTTTGACTGACACTTGAAACACTATGAGTTCACAGTATAGGTCGGCACAGCTTTGTGGTGATATCGATATTAGCGAGTAATAGCGATTTGATAATGACATTAACATTTGTGATAATCGATAATGAAAAAGTTATCGATGTGCATCCCTACTTTTGAGGATATCATGTTAGAATAAGATATTTTGTAGTTTTGGATGAGCGCAAGCAAGACTTCAATTTCAAACCCTGAGAAAATAGCTAAGTGTTCTTTTGGTCTGTTTGTTTGCATTCTACCGAGGCCAGGGAATATGCAATCTTGATGAAAATTTCAGGGACCGCTTCACATACCCTACACACTTGACAAAGCAATTACTTAGATATTTTAGGATTTGGGGACAATGAAGAAATAATTTGTCAGAAACTGTTCAAACATTACGAATGCCAAGAGTTTGTGATATTTGGCGCGACCACCGGGCAGCGGCTACCCCAATCTGATGAAAAAAATGTATGGGAACGTTACAAAACACTGATTTTAGATGGGTTAGGAATTAAAATAGGAAACACAGTAATTAACGTGTCTGGAAAAACGTTCGCGGAGCGGGCCTAGTTGGGTCAAGATAATGCAGCTGTATTTAGGCTAAAGACATGCACGTGGACGCCCCTGACATAAGTGGATTGGTAGTAAATGTAAATACCCTTTCCTTCCCAGATGGAAATATAAATTGTCACGTCAATGTGATATGTGAATTCCTTTCAAATTTCCAGGGAATAGTGGGTCGCACGAGGAACAGATTTCCTCGTGTCAGACTACTCTAGCCAACTTTTTTTCGCGGTGGAGCAACGGAACATAGCCAGAGCATTTAGATTGTTAGAGAGTGGACGGACGACGTGAGAACAAGGGACCCCATAATCTCTCGCTCAACCGGTTTAGGTCATATGCGCCGCGATCCACCTGTGATAGGAAAGTAAAGAAAGAGTTAATGCATGTATGTGTGATGATTAGATTGTTTTCTAAAGTGTTGATAAATTAACAAAATAAATTGTGATGAAGAAAGTAATAGCAAAATAAAAGGTATGTATTGGGGTTTGTAATGAAAATAAAGAAGAAAGAAATGTGTAAGATGTGAATTAAATTGATGTTAAATAGAGTTTACTAGGGATGAGAATATTTTAGAAGTTTCTGTCGCCTGGTTGTTATCATATGATAGAAGTTCTTTCATATTTTTTTTTTTTTTTTTGTATTTGGTTTCTTTCTCTAAGGAGATCAAATTTGGTGCGCAAGGCATTCATATTCGGCACATTCTGGCCAGGCATATGATGCACGGGTAAAGGTACACACATGTGTCACATATGGGAATAACCTTTTCTTGGTTAAGAGATATCCGCCCTGTGTTGGCGTGTGTGGCCTATACGAATTCTAGACTATATACCACCTCTTCGCTACTGTGAGCGTCGATCGAGACGTAGGTAGACTGAATTTTGTTAGGTCATTGTGAGGCATCCACACTAAGCAATTTGTATGTTGCAAGCATCCAAGATGCCTGCTCGAAGTCCAACAATCTTTTGTTGAATCAATCCTCTGAACATCTGGAACGGGAACATAGCATTGAAATCAACGACGCGACGCTGGGAAGTTCTAGCAGCCCCGATCAGCGTGTTCATTTCCCTACTAATGCCCACGTATCCAGGTATCCAGCCAAAACTATAGGAATAACTTTTAGCAAATGTATTTCTAAATAGAATTGGATGTCTTGTACCAAATGGATGACTGATAACATGAGTTTTATAGCTTAAAGTAAAACTTAAGCTATCTAAACCACAAAAGGTAGTATCTCCACAACGACACAACGTAGAATGATTCCAGAGCTGCACGGATGGCGAATAACTCTGCAGTGAAAACTGAACACACGTCGCTAGCCTGAAACGTCAGTTAAGGTGAGCAATTAAACGGCACTTCTGACCTGGTTTTTGTTTGGGTCCATTTTTTTTTTTTTTGGCGCATCTGTGAATACCAATAAGTAAACTTTTGATGTTCATGCAAAATCTTTCTAAGTCTAAATTTGGAATACACTATCGCAAGTAGTGTTTTATCAAACGACAAAGGTCTTATTATAATAATCCGGCTCTGGTGTAGGACCAGGGCTGGTCGTTATTGCTAAAAAACAAAATTAAAAACTGTTGGCAGATTAAAATCTATAAGATTCAAACAAAAGTTCAAATCGTATCCCGTGGAAAGGTTGCATGGATTTATAATCAAAGTGTTTGAATATTTCACATTAAAAAATATCCAAATTGCTGGATGGTAATGAGCATAGCCTTTAAGGTTCATTGCGTAGTACCATCAATGAGTGTCGCCGTTCTGCACGGAGAAAATCACCTTGACCTTAGCCACACGACGACGAGGTGAGAAACTAGGGCGCTTCAAACCGGTTTGGTCATATTGCGCCGACCTGTGAATGAAAGTAACTAATGAGAAGAGTTAATGCATGTATGTTTGATGATTAGTTGTTTCGTTAGGTAGTATAAATAACAAAGTAAATGATGATGATGAAAGTAATAGTCAAAATAAAAGTAATGTATGGGAATGAAAATAAAGAAAGAAAGTAATGTGTATGGATGTGAATTAAATTGTTCAATAGATTTACGTATGGATTATAAATTAGAAGTGGGGCGCCGTTATCCATATGATAGAAAATCTTCAATGATTGCTGAGAGATCAAATTGCGTGCGGCCAGGCACATATTGTGATACATTCTGCTAGCATATGATTGTACGTTAAAGTGTATATCACAGTAGGTAACAGATGGGAATAACCGTGTTCTCTGTTAGCAACAGATATCCGGAGTTCGGCGTGTGTGGGCCCTATTCGAAGTCTAGACCATACCACCTCTTCTGCTGACTGTGAGAGTTGTCGAGACGTAGGTGGACGAATTTTATTAGTCAATGTGGGCATCCACCACTACGCAATTTGTTATTTTGCAAACACAGTCCAAGATGCTGTCTCAAATCCAACAATTTTTGCTTGAATCACTCTTGACATCTGCGAAACGGGAACTTGATATGTTTAAAGTGTATTACTTCTCCCATTACGTGTATGTTTTGTGCCCCACAATCCGGCTCCATGTATTGGCCCTAGGTCTTGGCGTCGGAGCACAATGGCTCAGATGAAGAACCTCCGCCGCCTAACATTTTTATGTTCCACGGTGTTTTGGTACAACAGAGTCGATAAGGAAGTTTCAACTGCGGAAACTTCTTTATTGACTCTGTACAGGCCCGCGTCTGCACGGTATTTACAATCGCGTTGGTGGATGAGTGTGTTTATAAGTATAAAAACAGCTCTCTTTTCCTGTGCTTCTACTTTGGGTTTTATGCCATTATATTTGGAGAATTGATAGCAAAGTGGTGGTGTCAATCAGTTAAACATTTAAAATAATTTGGTATTCATTTTAAAATAAATTAATAATGTAATTGTTTTGTTTATTAGGATTAAGGGCGCGCCAAACTGTTGTGCCCAAATTCACTACTCTAGCAGATGATGGGGGAGGGAAGACCCACTACGCATGGTCAGAACCAGCCCGGGCTAGGGGTAGGAGGGGGGGAGGGGTATCACGTCTTTCATCTGCCCCCAATCGTCTTTAGCATTGTGTCATTCGTCATAATTATATCTCCTATGCGCATATTTTATTGAGTCCGTCCGTCTGTTGTTGGCGGGGCCGTACAAGGACTCCAAGGAAAAACCGAACATGACCTCAAGAATGACTCGCGGTCTTTGTTCCGATTTCACCAACAAACCTAAGCAAAATTACCAGAATTCACGACGAGTGAGAGAAACGAGGGCCTCTTGAGCGGTTAGGATCAAAAGGCGCGCCTGTGATATTGAAAGTTATTTAATGAGTTTATGGTGTGCCTGATGATTATATGTGTTTGCTATATAAATGAAAAAAAAAAAAAAAAACAAATTTAAATCAATGGAGAGACGACTTAGTCGTTCAATTCAATTGATCTGCCTTGTGAGGTGAAAATAGAGTTTGATACATGTATCCCGTTTAAATTGTAACTATTGTGATGTGTTGAAAGGGTCGTAAAGCGTTGCTGAAGCATGTGTGGGATGTAACGTGAGTTATAAACTTCTCAAATTCCCCACTCAGATTTGTAAGTTTAAGATGTTGTTTATATGATTTGTTTTGTGTGAACAGTGACAGTCAACTCAATATTAAACTTCTATTGGTCGAAGAGAGAACCTACCCTTCATTTTATTCATTGTATCAAGTGGCACGGGATCTGCAATGCAGTTAGATTAAAGCAAATACATTCAAATGAAATGATCAAAGAAAAATATGGCCAGCGGTGGATGACCTTGCATGAATAAGGATGAGCAGTATTTCAGTGTTGATTTTGAGTTGCCTTATTTGTCAAGGGGATTCATCAGGACTGAAAAAAGTAAATTTGACTATTGTAGAGTGCGTACTAATGCTGATGTTTGATGGAATGCCACTGTATATGTCTCGGTTTCAATAGAGAGACTCATGGCTGTTGAGTAAGTGTGACGTACCAGCTTAATGAGTTTGTTTCTGGATGTTTGGCTAGGTGATTCTCATAAAGAAGCCGAGAGCCTGTAAATAGGTCAAGTGTGCGCAGGTGTAAGCTACTAGAATGAAATTGAAATGTTTTGGCTTTAAGTGCGTTATCTTGGGCTGCTATGCCTGTGAGCTGCGACATCCATCCAATTCGGGACCGCATTCTTGCAAATGAATGAGCTGTCATTAGACTACATGATGCACGTAGTATTTCAGGAGTTGACAGTATTGCATGAACTTTAAATATCTACTATGCAGACAATACTGACGTGGATATCGTGTGTGTTACGGACATGGCTGACTGAAACATATTGATGATGTAGAGGTCCTAGCTCATTCACAGTTTGTCGTTCATCGTAGCATTTAGAGACAGGCGGAGTTCCTCCTAACCCAAGGACATGATGTGGTGGACGGAGTTCTTACAGCACTGGACTCGTCGACGAAAGTTTCATCGCGACGTCGTGAGACCTCGAGTCACCGACAAATGCAATATTGGTGTAGGTGATGGAGATTCGACTACCTCAGCGCTCTTCATATATCATAGATGGCTGGTCTACATTCCTCATCCCTAGCCTGAGAAAATTTGAAAAATTCACATCAGGTCGCTCACGAATTTGCACAAACTTCGACCCAACAGACCGTGTTATCTTGTCGAGGACGATTTTAAATATGCCGAGATACGATGGTCAAATGCGTGACGGAAGGGCGAAGCGGTTGCTACAGTTGGTTCATCTCCTGTTACATAACGTAGCATTCATTATTGAAATGTAGCTGATCTTAACTTCTCTTAAAACTTACACCTCCATCACAAAATGCTCATTTCTTGACTGTCATCTATTTACAGATACCCAGATATAGATTTCAAATCCCTATTTAAAGAAGATACACCAGTCGTATATGATATCTTAGCATTTAGATGGTTATTAAAACTAACAAAAATTATCATTGAAAGTCCAAAACCAAAACCAAAACTCTGTTAACGTGCATTGTTTAATTCAAACCTTAATGACTTAAAGAATGAACTTGAACTAGCACTGCGACGAATGGTGTATGTATGTATGTTATATGTGTTTGGTTTGTTTTGGACAGATCATGGACAGCAAAGATTGGCATTGTGGATTATTATGACATTATCATTGATATTAGGACTATCTTTGTGTTTACAACTCTACGATCAAGATTGTATGTGCATAAGCCTAGGGCTGGCCCTCGTCGTTGTGTGCGGTTTTTTCATGTAAGAAGTCGTCGTAGAGCTTAGTGTTCTGAAGGTAACACGCGTTCTTAGCCTAGGCCCTAGACTTAGATCAGATTCCAAGTTTCAAGTTATAAGCCTCAATGAGATTTGGTTTACTAGGCCGACATGCGTGCAAGTAGCCTATGGCTTGGACTCAGTCTTTCTCTTACCAACCACTCAATGCTTATGGCTTATGCATAACCGGTATACTGGACCGTTGGCTTCGGGTCTAATAGCCATTATGGCAAATGAAAATTGAAATGAAGTGGAAAGATATAGATAAATGATGTACATCATAATGGACCTGCCAACATAAAAAATCAAAGATTATAAAAAAGTGTTAGCCTATTTATGATTTATTGCATTCAAATGTACAACACGACTTTTGAAATTGACGTCCAGTGCACCAGTCTGCTATTGTTATACAAAATCTCTGTAAGTTTGGGGATAATGTGTATTCGCGCTCTCAGTAGACAAAAGTATAAAGTAGGCCTGACTTAGGGGAAACTAATAGGATGGCGCTTTCTACATTGTGGAAGTAAAGCGAAGAACCAACCTTAAGCAGCTGTTAGGTATCTAGGGGACACTGGCCAACGGGTAAGGGGGAGGAAGGGGTGTTTCTCATTTTTGCGCGGTCGCACAGTCTTAGTCCATCGTTTGTTGTGTCTTGTCATCGTCGCGCGTTAGTCGTCAAGGGGAAAGAAGTGTCCCCGACAACAATTAGCAGACCTCGCGTTAGTATCGGGGAGTTTATAGTAGTTCCGCTCTGACTAGTGATGTTTGGGAGGTGGACTTGTTTTATTAAGTCGCTGTTACGCATTGCAGAGCCCATACTTGCGGCCAAAGTCTACCCGGCACCGAGGACGGGTATAGGAAAAAGTGGGCAAGGAAAGGAGGGCGCGGTTCTTTACGCCGTAATTGTCATCGTCTGCTGTCATCGTTCGTGTTGTCATGGTCGTGTCTTTGAGTTTAGTCAATAGTAGTTATTGGATTTAGGCGCGTCAAACCGTTATGCTCTATAATGTATAACTCTATCCTAAAGGGAAATCCGGGATAAGAAAATGTCCCATGCTGGTACATAAATCAGCCACGGGGGGCCGGGAGGGTAGGGAGGGGGGAGTTCTCACGTCTGGTCCTCTTGTTCTTCGTCTTCGTTTTTACTGTTCATTTTTATAGTTTTCCATATATGAGTGGTCCTATTATACATGTATAATGCCAGATTTTTCAAAGCTTAATCTGGCATTTTAAATAGTATTTTATCATTTGACCTAATTTTTCGGCGCGATGGTGGGGGGAGGGGGGGTGTAAATTACAACACCAAACTTTTCCCCGTGCCAGGGCGACATAAAGTGAAATTTTTTAGAAAGATGGAAATAATTATCTGCAAAAAGGCGAAAAATGGGAAAAATTAGTTTGTAGTGGCATGTAATAAATTTCTCGTATTACCATTATTGAGACAAGAAACTACAAATATGCCTTTTTCAATCTTGTAAAAAATAAATACATATGTATGCAATGCATTGGTATGTATTTTATTGATCCCTTTTTAAGATATCGCGCAAAATGGAATAGAAAAGTATTGATACCCACATTTAATGAAGAAGCTGTAGGCCATAATCTAAACGAACGACTTGCAGATACTAGGGCCCTTCACCCGCTAGGTCATATTGCGCCGCCTGTATATTGTTAGTTAGAAATGAGGTTATGGATTTGTTTGTTAGTTAGTGTTTGTTTTAGGGCACTCAATAGTAAAATGTGGAAACATAATTTTTTTTTGAGTGTGAAAGTTTTTAAATTGCTGTCTAATGTTTAGAAAAGAAAGAGTACTAGCCAAAAGAAATAATATTTATGGCCGGGTTTGTCAGTCAGTTGTTTAGAGTTCGTCAGCAAACAGACTGATTAGCTTTTCGAATAGTTTAATCAATGATTACGCAGTTTGCGTTTTTCAATGTGATTTAAAGTCTCCGTTAACTAACGAACTCTTCCGAAGCTTGTGATTTGTCATAGCTTGTATTGCAGAGTTGACACTTAAAATTCTAGAATCTTTGGAAAAGACAGTTGACATTCTGTTGATATTGAGTCTGACGTATTTGTAGGGAAGAGTAAGATATTTTCTTACATTTTTTTTAATGAATTGTGTAGACCTTTATCTTCATGTCAGATATTGGAAACATATTAAAACGCAAGCGTGCGAGTAATTTTAAAGCGCCACGGAAGAGGCGCTATTGATGGCTTTGGTAAGAAAATATTGCCATGTTATTGAATGGAGAAAGACAGACACACTGTCTAAAAAAAAGAGCACGGTTGGGCCCAAAGTTTCCACAAAAGAGTTCAATGCTCAAAGTGGGGCCCACGCACGAACCCTGCTAAAACCTTAAAATCAAAATTCGAAAAATGTGAGAGGGGTGTGAAAAAGATGATGGATGAGAAAAGGACCAGTTTGTGAGTGAAATTAGGCTCTGATGGATGAGAAAAAGGAGCGGCTTAAGACTTGGTGAGGCAACACTGCCTCCCTACATTGGACCCAAAAAACCGACATTTTGCGGGAAGTGCTGGGGTTGGCCTGGAGGGCCTCGTTTTATCCACTTGACAGCGATGGAACTTCTGGTAAGAAGCCTAGGTAGGTACTAACCATTATTGGGATAACATGGATTCAACGTTCAATACCTTGTTAATTTGCGTAGGCCTTGCAATATTTTGTTTATTATGGGCTAACCTTAGGTCTTGATATTGTCAGAAGGCCTGCTTAGTAGCCGAATGATGCCGTCGAGAGCTACAGGGCAAACCTTCTAGTGCGATGTCTACCTAGACACAACCCACCACATGAACCAGGGGAAACACGACTGCTAGGCCTCCCGAGTTAACACTGTCGACATAGGCCTACTGTCAGAACCCACAACCCTACATCTACAGTTGTTGCAAATGTTACATTTTAAGTGGTAGCAAATAAAGCTCATTCAGCGCCACTATAGCCCAGATGATTTATTGAATGTTAATGTTTTAACTCATTGATGTCTTTTGAGGTAGAAAAGCGTACAGCCCCATTTACATCTAGAGTCTAAACAACCTACAAATATGGGAGATGGGGAGGAGAGGCCATGCAGGGGGGTGAGACTCGACTGGACTCAACTTCCACGGGGTTTGAATTATCTGGTTCCGTCCATAAAGAAACATTTCCGACAATTTGGTAGACTCGAGTTTCGTTTCCGATTTTCGGAATCATTCCGTGACTTGCGGCTGTGGCAAGGATTTAACCATTGTAAAGCCAAATCGGAAGCTCGTTATAAAATCATTAGTGTCCACTGCCATGCTTATATGTTGAAAAAACCCAGCAGGCTGCATATTTATAAGGCAGTGATTTTTCTGTGCAGCCTTTGTTTTGTCTTTTTATCCTGTGAACGCGAACAACGTCAATTTTTGAGGTATGATTGTTAATTATTACTTATAACTAAATAATAATGAAAACAAAATATTGTGCAACAATAAAATTTATAAAGTTACAAATTAGTGTACTTTGGCCCAACAAATCATAGAATATTGCGGTATTCAAGAAAAATAAGATGCTATGTTATCGAAAAAAATGGATGATTAATTGTTTAAAAATTTTTCAACCGTCGGAAGTGTTTCCGACACCTAAATAGCAGAAGGAAAGAAAGATTCGTAGAGTCTACCGATTGTCGGAATAGGACACGGAAATAAACCCAAAAACCACGCGGATTCGGCGTCGAGTCTCACCCCCTGGTCGAATCGGACACCGATAGGGATCGTGGTCGTAATCGTCTTTGTCGTCGTCGTCGGGGAGGTCGTCAACAGGGGAGCTGTCCCGAGGACGATTTCCAGAGCTCCCCTCTAGTTTCGGGGGGTAGTATCCTCCCCTCTTACTAGCTGATGTATGCGAGGGGACTGTTTGTATTGAATCGCCTTTCACGGTTAGCAGAGCCTGCTCGGGCCAATTCCACCCCGGGCCCATCGTGATTTATAGATAGCCGCTCCATGTAAACTGCCAGACCCCACCTTCTCAACTCCTCATCGTCTCCTTGTATTAACCGTTATTAGTAAAACAACTGACTGCTCAGTCTCGGTCTGAGCTGCTTTGCCCTGGGGGGGGGGGGGGCGTTTAAGGGGGGAAATGTTTTGGTTTATTTGGATTAAGGATGCGTCAACCGTTAGGTCCCTAATGCACCACTCTAGCCTTTAGGAGGGGCCCATGCTGGGGCAGAAAACCCGCCACGAGTAAGGGGCGGAAAAGGGGAAGTGTCTCACGTCGCGGTCGTCATCGCCTTTGTCATCGTTCGGTCGTGTCATTGTCATCATCGCCGGGGAGTCGGCAAGGGAAGGGGACAAGGTCCCGACGACGATTGCCAGAGCTCGCCTCTAGTTTCGGGAGTAAAAAACCCCCGGCTCTTTCTAGCTGATTTTGCAGGTGGACTATTTCTTTTGAATCCCCTTTTATGGGGGGGGGGGATTTAGCAGACCCATGCTCGGGGCCAATTCTACCACGGGCCCAGACGGGGGAAAGGGGGAGACTGCAAAGGTTGAGAAAGGCGAGCCTTTTTTTTAAAAAAAAACGACGACGTAAAAAAATAGGGCGTTTAAACCTTTTTTTGGTTTTTTGGGCACCCCCTGTGTTTTGGGAAATTTAAATTTTTGAAATAATTAGTTTTATATAAAAAAAGAATTTTTATAAAGTGAAGTAAAGCAAAAACTTTTAAAATAAGTACTTTAAATGAGAAAATTAAAAAAATAGTCCCCCGTTAGATAAAAAGTTTTTCATATGTTTGGGGGAGAGATAAAATTGCGCGCGCATGGCCAATTTTCTTTTAATTTGGTACTTCCAAAAACTTTTGTGTAACCGGAAAAAAAAACCCATTTCCCCTTTTTTCCAATTTTTCTTAAAAAAGAAAAAAAAGGGGTTTTTTTTTAAAAATATATTTTTTTGGGTTAAAAATAAAAAAAATTTTTAAGGGTAAATAAAAAAGTTGATTTTTTTTGGGTTTTAAATATATATTGGTGGGTTTAATTTGGAAATAAATAAATGGGGGTTTTAAAATTGAAGAAAAAAGGGGGCAAAAGAAAAATGTTTCCTTATGTTTGGGGAACGCATTAAAAACGGTCATTGGTGTTTAATTTCCAATTTTTGGTTTTTTAAATTATTAAAATGAGAAAAAGTTTCTCACCCACCCTTTGTCAGATAAGAGGGTTCTACCCCAATCCACCGCCGTGGCTTCCTCGGACAAGCTTTAGTTGGAAACGTCGGAGTCGACAAACTAATGGGTCACTCGCTTCCCCTTTTTTAAACCCCCACTTAGTTTTTTTTGTTTGTTTTATGTTAAAAATAAAAAAGGGCCCTCTCAACACAGGGGCGTTTGTCGAAAAAGGGATTCAAACTAAACCACCCCCCTAAGCTTCTCTGGGAAAAACTTTTTTGGGAAAGGGCCGGAGCTCGATCAAAACTCATAGGTCATTTCCGCTTCCCCTTTTTTAAACCCCAGCTTAGTTGTTTTGTTTTTTTTTAATGTTAAAAATGAGAAAGTCTCTCAACACAGCGTTTTCCCAATAAGAGGGTTCTACCCCAATCCACCCCCCTTTGAACCCTTCCTCTCGCCAAAGCTTTAGTTTAAACGTCGGAGCTCGTCAAACCTCATGGGGTTCACCGCATCGCCTTTTTTAAACTCCAGCCTTAGGGGGGTTTTTGTTTTTTTTAAGGGTTATAAATGAAAAAAAGGGGGGGTCTCTAAACCCCGCGTTTGTAAAGAATAAGGGGGATTCTACTAAATCCACCCCCTTTAAGCTTTTTCTCGGACAAGCTTATTTGGGGAAACTTCGGAGCTCGATCAGAACTCAAGGTCACTCGCACCCGCCTTTTAAACCCCGCTTATTTTGTTTTTTTTGTTTTAAATGTTAAAAAATGAAAAAGACTCTAAACACGGGGGCCTTGTAAATAAGGGGGATTCTATCAATCCCCCGGGCCCTGGGCTTCTCTCGGCCCCGTTTTAAGTTGGAAACGTGGGAGCTCGATCAAAACTCAAGGTCACTCGCATCCCCATTTTAAACCAGCTTAGTTTTTTTGTTTTTGTTTTTTGTTATAAATGAGAAAAGCCCTCTAAACACAGCGTTTTGTCGGGATAAGAGGGATTCTACTCAATCCCCGCCCTAGTTTTTCCTCTCGGAAAAGCTTGGTTGGAAACGTCGGGCTCGATCAAAACCCCCTAGGTCACCCGCTCGCCTTTTTTAAATTTCCAGTTTAGTTTTTTTTTGTTTGTGTTTTTTTTAATAAAGGGAAAAGAGCCCTCCACAGCGTTTTTCCCAATAAAGGTTTCCTACCCCAATCCCCCGGGCCCTTTAGTTTCCCTCTGGGAAACAAGTTTTATTTTGGAAACGTCGGACTCGATCAGAACTCATGGGTTTCCATCGCATCCCCCATTTTAAACTCCAGCTTAGTTTTTTTTGTTTGTTTTTAATTTTATAAATGAAAAAAGAGCCCTCCACACAGGGGCTTTTCAAATAAGAGGGATTCTCTAAATTTTACCCCCCCTATTTCTCCCCGGACAAGCTTTATTTTGGAAAACGTGGGAAACCCTCAAATCAGAACTCAAGGTCACTCGTAAACCTTTTTAAAACTCCAGCTTAGTTTTTTTGGGTTTGTTTTTAATGTTAAAAATGAAAAAGAGTTTTCTCAACACACCCTTTGTAAATAAGGGGGTTCTACCCTCCACCCCCTTTAGCTTTTTTCCTCGGACAAGCTTTATTTGGGGAACGTGGGAGCTCGATCAGAACTCAAAAGGTCATTTCGCTCCCTTTTTAAAACCTCCCCTTAGTTTTTTTTGGGTTTGTGTTAATTTTTAAATTTGGGGAAAGGGGTCTCTCAACAAACCCTTGTCAGATAAGGGGATTCTACTAAATCCACCCCCCTTTAGTTTTCTCTGGGAACAAGTTTTAATTTGGGGAAACGTGGGACCCGGGATAAAAAAACCCAGGCCCACTCGCATCGCCTTTTTTAAACCCCAGCTTGTTTTTTGGGGGGTTTTTTAATTTTTAAAAATGAAAAAGAGTCTCCAACACAGCGTTTGGGTCAGAAAAGAGGGATTCTACTCAACCCCCGGCCCTAGCTTCTCTCGGACAAGCAAAAATTTGGAAAACGCCCGGAGCTCGATCAGAACTAAAGGGGGTCACTCGCTCGCCATTTTAAACTCCAGCTTAGTTGTTTTTGTTTGTGTTAATGTTATAAAGGAAAAGAGTCCTAAACCCCGCGCTTGTCAGAAAGGGGGAAAAATTCTACTCAACCCAAACCCCCCCCTTAGCTTCTCTCGACAAGCTTTATTTGGGAAAAACGTCGGGAGTCAATCAGAACTCTAGGTCACTCGCTCGCCTTTTTAAAACTCCATTTTAAGTTGTTTTGTTTGTGTTAATGTTATAAAGGGAAAAAGAGTCTCTCAACCCAGCTTTCAGAAAAGAGGGATTTTTACTCAATCCCCCCCCTTTTAGCTTCTCTGGGACAAGTTTTATTTGGGAAACGTCGGAGCCCCGATCAGAACTCTAGGTCCTCCCCTCCCCATTTTAAACTCCACAAATTTTGTTTTTTTTTGTGTTAATTTTTAAAAATTTAAAAGAGTCTCTAAACACCCGCTTTCCAATAAGGGGGGTTTCCCAACTAAATCCACCCCCCTGTTTCCCCGGAAAAAACTTTATTTGGGGGAAACGGGGAGCTCGATCAGAACTCATAGGTCACTCGCATCCCCCTTTTAAAAAACCCATTTTAAGTTGTTTTGTTTTGTGTTAATGTTAAAAATGAGAAAGAGTCTCTAAACACACCGCTTTTTTCAGAAAAGAGGGTTCCCTAAAATCCCCCGGGCCCCCCCCCCCCCCAAACCCCCCCCCAAAAAACCCGCCCCAAAACCCGCAAAAAAAAAAAAGCCCCCCCCCAAACCCCCCAACCCCCCCCCAAAAACCCCCCCCCTCCCCCCCCCCCTAGTTTTTTTCTTTTTTTGGGAAAAAAGCTTTATTTGGGAAACGTGGGAGCTCGATCAAAACTCATGGGGTTTCACTCGCATGGGCCTTTTTTAAACTCCAGTTTAGTTGTTTTTTTTGGGGTGTTAATGTTTAAATAAAAAGGTCCCCCTCAACCGGGCGTTGTCAGAAAAGGATTTCTACTCATCCACCCCCCTAGCTTCTCTCGGACAAGCTTTATTTGGGAAAACGTCGGGCTCGATCAAACTCTAGGTCACTCGCATGCCATTTTAAACTCCCCACCTTATTTGTTTTGTTTGTTTTTGGTTATAAATGAAAAAGAGTCTCTCAACACAGCTTGTCAGGTTTAAGAGGGTTTTCTACTCAATCCCCCCCCTAGTTTCCCTCTCGGACAACTTTTTTTGAAACGCCCGGAGCTCGATCGAACCCCATGGTCCCCGGGGCATCGCCTTTTTAAACTCCCAGCTTATTTTTGGGGTTTGTGTTTTTAATTTTAAAAATGAAAAAGAGCCCCTCTCAACAAAACCCTTGTCAATAAGAGGGATTTCTCTCAATCCCCCGCTAATCTCGGACAAGCTTTATTTTGGAAAACGTGGGAGCTCGACCAGAACTCATGGTTCACCGCATCCCCATTTTAAACTCCGCTTATTTTTTTTTTTGTTTGTGTTAATGTTATAAATGAGAAGGGGCCCTCTCAAAAAAAAGCTTGTCAGATAAGAGGGTTTCTACTAAATCCACCGCCCAAAGCTTCTCTCGGACAAGCTTTATTTGGGAAAACCGTCGGAGCTCGATCAGAACTCACGGGTTCCTGCATCCCCATTTTAAACCCGCTTATTTTGTTTTTGTTAGTTTTTAATGTTAAAAACAAAAAGAGCCCTCTCACACAGCGTTTGTCAGATAGGGGGTTTCTACAAAAAAAAATCCACCGCCCTGTACCCTTCTCTGGGACAAGCTTTATTTTGGAAACTGGGAGCTCGTCAGAACTCATGGGGTCACCCCGCATCGCCACTTTAAACTCCAGTTTTAGTTGTTTTGTTTGTTTTAATTTTTAAAAATGAAAAGAGCCCTCTCAACAAAGCTTGTCAGATAGGAGGGATTCTCTCAATCCCCCCCCCTGTATTTTCTCTCGGAAAAGCTTTATTGGAAAACGTCGGAGCAAAGATCAAACTCACGGGTTTCCACTCGCATCCCCTTTTTTAAACTCCAGCTTTTTTGGGTTTTTTTTGGTGTTAATGTTAAAAATGAAAAAGAGCCCCCTCTCAACACGGCCCCGGGCCAGAAAAAGAGGGATTCTACTAAATCCACCCCCCTGGGTTTCTCTGGGACAAGCTTTAGTTGGAAACGTGGGAGCTCGATCAGAACTCATAGGCCCCACCCCGCATCGCCATTTTAAACTCCAGCTTAGTTTTTTGTTTTTGGGGTTTTAAATTTTTATAAATGAAAAGATTCCTTCAACACGCGCTTGTCAGATAAGAGGGATTCTACTCAATCCCCGCCCTTTTAGTTTTCTCTGGGCAAGCTTTAGTTGGGAAACGTCGGAGCTCGATCAAAATTTAAATAGGTCATTTCGCATCGCCTTTTTAAAACTCCAGTTTGTTTTTTTGTTTGTGTTAAGGGTATAAATGAGAAAAGTTCCCCCAACACAGCTTGTCAGTTTAAGAGGGATTCCTAAATCCACCGCCCTATTTCTCTCGGAAAAAGGGCCCTTTTTGGGCCCCCCCCGGGGCCTTTTAAACCCCATTGGTTTTGTTTGGTTTTTAAAAAGGGGGGGGGGGGGGGGGGGGGGGGAAAAGGGGGAAAAAAAGGAAAAGAGTCTCTCCCACAGCGCTTGTCAGAAAAGAGGGATTCTCCCCAATCCACCCCCCCTACTTCTCTGGGACAAGTTTTAGTTTGGAGAGGGTGGGAAAGCTCGATCAGAACTCATATTTCCTCCAGGGGGGGGTTTTTAAAAACCCCAAACATATTTTTTTTGTTTGTTTTAAATGTTTAAAGGGAAAAGAGTCTCTCAACCAGCGCTTGTCAGATAAGAGGGACCCCCTACTCAATCCCCGCCCTAGCTTCTCTGGGACAACCCTTTATTTGGGAAACCGGGGGAGCTCGATCTAAACTCATGGGTTCCTCGCTCCCCCTTTTTTAAACTCCAGCTTATTTTTTTTTGTTTGTTTTAATTTTATATTTTGAAAAGAGCCCCTCTCAACACAGCTTGTCGATAAGGGGGTTTTCTACTAAATTTCCACCGCCCTAGCTTCCTCTCGGACAAGCTTTAGTTGGAAACTTCGGACTCGATCTGAACTCATGGTCCTTCGCTCGCCTTTTAAAACTCCATTTTAGTTGTTTTTTTTGTGTTAATGTAATAATAGAAAGAGTCTTTTCAACAGCTTGTCAGATAAGAGGGTTCTACTCAATCCCCCCCCCCCCTAGTTTTCTCTGGGAAAAGTTTTTAGTTGGAAACGTGGGAGCCGATCAAACTCATAGGTCACTCGTATCGCCATTTTAAACCCCCTCTTAGTTTTTTTTTGTTTGTTTTAAAGGGTTTAAAATGAGAAAGAGTCTCTCAACACACGCTTGTCAGATAAGAGGGATTCTCCTCAATCCACCGCCCTAGTTTTCCCTCGGCAAGCTTTAGTTGGAAACGCCCGGAGCTCGTTTCAAAAACTCATATTCACTCGCATCCCCTTTTTAAAACCTCCGCTTGTTGTTTTTTTGTTTTAATTTTTTATAAATGAGAAAGACCCTCTCAACACAGCGCTTTCAGAAAAGAGGGTTTCTATAAATTTCCCCCGCCCTAGCTTTCCTCGGAAAAGCTTTAGTTGGAAACGTCGGAGTTTCGATCAAAACCCCCCCTTGGGTTCACTCGCATCGCCATTTTAACCCAAACTTAGTTTTTTTTTGGTTTTTTGTTAATGTTATAAATGGGGGAAAAGGAAAATCTCTCAAACAGCGCTTGCCCAATAAAAAGGGATTCTCTAAATCATCCGCCCTACTTCTCCGGACAAGCTTTATTTTGGAAACGTGGGAGCTCGATCAGAACTCATAGGTCACTCGCATCCCCCTTTAAAAAACTCCCTTTTTTTTTGGGGTTTTTTTTTTTGTTAATTTTAAATAAATGAAAAGAGCCCCTCTCAACACGCGCTTGCCAGATAAGAGGATTCTACTTAATCCACCGCCCTGTAGCTTCTCTCGGACAAGTTTTTATTTGGGAAAACGTGGACCTCGATCAGAACTCATAGGTCACCGCATCGCATTTTAAAAACTCCGTTTAAATTTTTTTTGTTTGTTTTAAATTTTTTATAAATGAGAAAAAACTTTTCAACACAGCCTTGTCAAAAAGGGGGATTCACTCAGTCCACCCCCCTGTGCTTCTCTGGGACAAGTTTTAGTTTGGAAACTTTCCGGAGCTCGATCAGAACTCATGGGTTTCACTCGCATCGCCATTTTAAACTCCAGCTTATTTTGTTTTTTTGTGTAAATGTTAAAAATAAAAAGGGATCCCTCTCAACACCCCTTGTAAATTTAAAGAGGGTTTCTACTAAAATCCACCGCCCTAGCTTCTCTGGGACAAGCTTTATTGGAGCGTGGGAGCTCGATCAAAACTCTAGGTCACTCGCTTTCGCCTTTTTAAACTCCATTTTATTTTTTTTTGTTTGTGTTAATGTATAAATGAGAAAGAGTCTCTCAACACCCCCCTTGTCAGAAAAAAGGGGTTATTCTCCTCAATCCCCGCCCGCTTCTCCCCGGACAAGTTTTTAATTTGGGAAAAAGTGGGAAGCTCGATCAGAACTCATGGGGGGGGGGGGCCCACTCGCATCGCCATTTTAAATTTCCAGCTTATTTGTTTTTTTTGGGTGTTAAGGGTTTTAAATGAGAAATTCTTTTAAACACAGCGTTTTGTCAGATAAGAGGGATTTTTCCTCAATAAATCCGCCCTAGCTTTCTCTGGGAAAAGTTTTATTTTAAAACTTTTGGGCTCGATCAAACTCATAGGTCACTGGGCAGGGGGGGGGGCCCTTTTTTTAAAACCCAGCTTAGTTGTTTTGTTTGTGTTAATGTTATAAATGAGAAAAGTCTCTAAACACAGCGCTTGTCAGATAAGAGGGATTCTACTCAACCCCCCCGCCCTACCTTCTCTGGGGACAAGCTTTGTTGGAGACGTGGGGCTCGATCAAAACTCATGGGTCACTCGCATGGGCCCTTTTTAAAAACCCAGCTTAGTTGTTTTGTTTGTTTAATGTTTATAAATGAAAAGAGTCTCTCACACGGCTTTTTCAGATAAGAGGGTTTTCTACTCAATCCACCGCCCTAGTTTTCTCTCGGAAAACCCTTTATTGGGAAAAGGGCGGAGCTCGATCAAAAATCATAGTCATTTCGCATCGCCTTTTTTAAACTCCACTTAGTTTTTTTGTTTGTTTTAAATTTTATAAATGAGAAAGAGTCTCTCAACACAGCGCTTGTCAGTTTAAATTTGATTCTCTAAACCCAAACCGCCTAGTTTCCCTTCGAAAAATTTTATTTTGGAAACTCGGAGCTCGTTCAGAAATCATAGGTCCTCGCATCGCCTTTTTAAAAACTCCAGCTTAGTTGTTTTTTTGTGTTAATTTTTATAAATGAAAAGAGTCTCCCCCAACACAGCTTTTCAGATAAGAGGGATTTTTACTCATCCACCGCCCTGTAGTTTTTTTTTTTTCTTCGGACAAGCTTTATTTGGGAAAACGCCCGGAGCTCGATAAAGAACTCTAGGTCATTTCGCAACCCTTTTAAACTCCGCTTAGTTTTTTTTTTTTGTTTTTAATGTTATAAATGAGATAGGTCTCTCAAACCAGCGTTTTGTCAAAATAAAGGGTTTCCCTACTCATGCACCGCCCTATTTTCTCTCGGACAAGCTTTAAGTTGGAAACGTCGGAGCTCGATCAGACTCAAAAGGTCAACTCGCATGGGGGGGGGGCCATTTTAAAATTTCCCAGTTTAGTTGTTTTTTTTGGTTTTAAATTTTTAAATAATGAGAAAGAGTCTCTCAAAAACAGCGCTTGTCAAAAATAAAGTGATTCTACTCAATCCCCGCCCAGCTTCTCTCGGCAACCCTTTAGTTGGAAACGTCGGAGCTCGATCAGAACCCATGTTTAAATCGCTCCCTTTTTAAAAACCCCTTTCTTGTTGTTTTTGTTTTGGTTAAATGTTATAAATGAAAAGAGTTTTCTCAACCCCAGCTTGTCAGATAAAAAGTGATTCAAACCCCAATCCACCCCCCTAGCTTCTCTCGGACAAGTTTTTTATTTGGGAAACGTCGGAGCTCGTCAGAACTCATAGTTTCACCGCATCCCTTTTTAAAACTCCTCTTAGTTGTTTTGTTGTTTTAATGTTAAAAAATGAGAAGACCCTCCAACACAGCTTGTCAGAAAAGAGGGATTCTACCCCAATCCACCGCCCTGCTTTTTCTCGGACAAGCTTTATTTTTGGAAACGCCCGGAAAAGCTCGATCAAAACCCTCTAATCACTCGCATCCCCATTTTAAACTCCTGCTTAGTTTTTTGGGTTTGTTTTTAATGTTAAAATGGAAAAGGGTCCTAAACACGGCTTGTAAAGATAAGAGTGATTCTACTAAATCCACCCCCCTGGGCTTCTCTCGGAAAAGGGCTTTATTTTGGAAACGTCGGAGCTCGATCAAAACTCATAGATAACTCCCCTCCCCTTTTAAAAACTCCTGCTTATTTGTTTTTTTTTTGTGTTAATGTTATAAATGAGAAAGAGTCTTTTAAACAAAAGGCTTGTCAGATAAGAGGGATTCTACTAAACCCCACCCCCCAAAGCTTCTCTGGGACAAGTTTTAATTTGGGAAACGTCGGGGGCTCGATCAAAACCCCATAGGTCCCTCCCCATCGCCTTTTTAAACCCCGGGCTTATTTTGTTTTGTTGTGTTTCCTTAAAAAGGGAAATTTTTGCCAAAGAGCCCCTGCATTTTTTTAAAGTGACATCCAATTGATTGCTCTTTATTATATTTCCCTTTCCCCGCTAAAAGGGCCTCATTTTTAAATATTAAATATTCTTATAACAAGTTTTTTTTTAAAATATTTTCAAAAGTTCGTAGTCTTTTGGAAAGTCGTGGAGACTACCATACTCATTTCAAAAACAGATTTTATTGTTTTTTTTTGTAAATTGTTTTAAACTTTTTTGGGGTTTCATGAAAAAAATATCATATTTAAAATGTTGTGAACGTTTTTAAAAGACGACGTGAGAAACAGGGCCCCTTTTAAAAACCGGGTTTTTTCATATTCGCTGCTTGGGGACATTGAAACCCTTTATGGATGAGTTAATGGGAAATTTTTTAAAAAATTATATTGTTTTCTAAGTTTATATAAAAAAAATTAAATAATGGGTTTTGATAGTTAAAAGCAAACAAAAGGTTTTAAAAGCAAGACTTTGGGGGCCCAAAAAAGCCCGCAACAAAATAAGGGGTGGGGGGGGTTTTTTTCACGTCGCGGTGCCCCGCATTTTTTTTTGTTTTTCTTGGGTTTAAGGGCGCGTTTACCCCTGGGTCATAATGCCCCCACTTTACCCAGGGGGTTTGGGGGGGGGAGGGGGGGCCCCCTGGGTGGTCCCCCAAACCCGCCAAAGGGGGGGGGGTGAAAAAAGGGTTTTCACGCGCGGTCGGGGGGGGCATTTTCCCTTTTTTTTTTGTTTTTTTTTTGATTAAGAACTCGTCAACCCTTAGGTCCAAAAAAAAAAAAAGCACCACTCTTTCCAGGGGGTGGGGGGGGGAGGGGGGCCCGTGCTGGGCAGAAAACCGCCACGGGGATGGGGATGGGAAAAGGGGGTTTTCACGTCGCGGGCGCATTGTCTTTGTTTTTTGTTTTTTTTTTTGGGTTTTAAAAACCCCGTCAAACCTTTTGGTCATAATGCACCCCTCTAGCCTAAGGGGGTGGGAGGAGTAGGGGGGGCCCTGCTGGTTTAGAACCACCACGGTAAGGGGGGGAAAATGGGGTTTTTTTTCCCCGTCCCATTTATTCCCTCTGTGTCATCGTTGTTGTGTCATTGTCAAACGTCCGCCGGGGGGGCTTAGGGAAGGGGGGCAGGTCCCCGACGCGATTGCCAGAGCTCCCCCTCTATTTCGGGAGTAAGAAATCCATCTTTTTAACTGATGTTTGCGAGTGGACTTTTTTTCTTGAATCGCCTTTTACGATTAGCGAGCCATGCTCTGGGCCAATTTTACCCCCCGGGGCCCCGACGGGGGTATTCACGTCGCGGTCGTCAAATTGTCTTCGTCATCGTTTTGTGGTGCCCTTGTCGTCCCTCGTCGTCGAGGGGTCGTCCAAAAGGAAAGGGGGCAAAAGGGCCCCAACGACGGGTTGCCCGAAACTCGCCTCTATTTTCCCGGGGGGTAAAATTTCCCCCCCTTTATACTAGTTGATGTTTGCAAGGTGGACTTTTTCCCCTTGAATCGCCTTTTTTCGATTAAAGCCATGCTCTGGGCCAATTAATCCCCGGCTTTTTGACGGGGTTTATGATGGTTTTAAATTTAGTTTTTTTAGTTTTTGAGTTTGTTTGGGTCCCTACCCCTGCCTTTCCCCCGGGGGGGGGGGGGGGTCCCTTCCCAAAAACAGGGGGCGATGTGAAAAAATTTCCGCCCCCCTGCGTCGTAGCACTACGTTCATTGGAACCGTAGAGAAATTTAAATGTGCGTGATATATTAAAAATTTATTTGCGTTTGTTATTTTTTAATTTCATGCATTTATATACGTCCTAATTTTATTAAGTTTGTAGATTTTCCCTTTTAGTGGGGGGTGCAGGTTGGGGAAATTTATTTATTAAAATTTTTTAAAAGCCAAACGTCCCTATTTTTAAGCTAATTGAAAATTCCCGGGGTTCACCAAGGGCCCAACAACCAAAATAGCTTTATCCTAAACCCTTCCCCCGACTCGAGATTGCCCGACCAAAAATCGTCTTTGTTTAAAAAAATTCGGGGTTGGGAAAATGAAAGTGGGTTTTTCAAAAGTTAAAAAAACTTTTTTACAAAAATGAGGAAAATGCCTTTTTTTTATTGAACTCATAGATTACAGAAAAACGGGTAAGACGGGGGTCCCGACTAGCCCAGGTCTCGAACCCCCTCTCCCCCGTTAAAGAACAAAAAATAACTGCCAACCAATCATTCATGTTGCCTGCTCACCAGGGTTTCCCCCCAAACTTGTTTTCTGACAACCGTCCGTCCTGTTCGGTTCTTCTTTTGGGCTCTTCTAAAAATTTTGGGCCCCAAATTTCCCAAAATGTAGGTCTTTAATCTTTAGGGACTGGGGCTAACCCCCGCCCGGCGGGGGCGCTCGGTGTTCTTCTTGTGTCTCCCTTTTAAACTTCTGGCCCCCATGTCCAAAGTGAAGGGCTCAATCTTCAGGTACTGCGTACCCCCCTAGGCGGGACGCTCGGTAGTTTTTTCTGTCCTTTAGGCCTTTTGCTCACCTTCTGCTTTGCATCTCGAATAGAACTTTTCCCCTCCAAACCACACTTGGGTTTCCACTAAAAAGGCTGCTTCAAAGAAAAGCTTTTTTTTAGTCGCGTTGATGTTTTTTGCTTTTTTCTAGGAAAACGGGTTTAAATCCCGCCCCCGTTGGGGGGGATAGCTTTTTTTGTAAAACTTTTTGTTTTCGTAGACCACTTTTCCTTTTTCAAGTGCTTTTTTTAATGCATTGTAGGTGATTGTTGTCAATTTTTTATTGTTACTTGTTATTGTTTTATAAACCTTTAAAATACTACCTAAAAACCTTTATTTTTATGGGGTTCTGGCTAACGTTTTTTTAAATTTTTTCCCAAAAAAACCAAAACATAACCTTACCTTAAAATACATGTAAAATATGAACGGTTTTTTGCCCCCCCCCCGTTTGGGGCAGAATCGGGCCCCCCAAAGTCACGAAAAAATCGCCCAAAAAAAAACGAAAAAAAACTTAAAAGTAAAGATATTCCCTGAAAATATTTCTTTTTATTTACCCAAAACAATACATCTCTAAATTTAGAGAATTTGAAGGTCCCCTAAAATTTTCATAAAGATCGCAAATGCCGTTTTCCCCGTTTTAGAGCGAACAAAAAAGACAAAAAAACAAAAAAAAATCAAAAAAAAAACAAAAAAAAAACCCGAGCTAAATTTTTTGGGGGGGGGGGGGGTTAGTGAAAATTAAAATCCTTTTTCCCTTTGCTTATCCAAATATGTTTTTAGTTTGCGTTGGGGTCACTTTTGCAATTTTTTTTTTTTTGCAAATTTTGGTGATTTTTTGTCAAGTTTCTATTTTTTTACTTTAAATTGTTTTATATAACTAAAAAAACTTTTTTTAAAACATTTTTTCTATGGATTCTGGTAACTTTATCATATTTTTCTTTCAAAAAAAGGGTTAAATTTACCATTACTTTATTTTCCCTGTAAAATATTTTCGTTTTAACCCCCGCTGTTTGGTCCCGAATCGGCCAAAATGGGCACAATAATGTCCCCACTTAAAAAAACGTAAAAAAAACGTAAAATACGATTTTTTATGTGAACCCATTTCTTCTATTGTACCCAAAACGTAAACACGTCAAGTTTTAGAGATTCCGAAGGTCCGCTCTAATTTTTTTTATAGGATCGCTATGCTATTTGACCGGGAGAGAGCCCAAAACACACACAAAAAAAAATTTAAAAAAAACACGAGCTAATTTTTTTTGGGGGGTCAGTTAAATTGAAATTTTTTGGTTTTTTTTAAAAAAAGAACGCGTCCCAAACCCTTAGGTCATAATCACCACTCTTGCCTGGGGATATGCGGAGGAAGGGGGCCCCTGCTGGTCAGAACCAGCCACGGGGCCCAAAGAAAGGGGGACCCTTTTCCCCTGACAACGACGTGAGAAACCAGGGGGCTTAGAAAATGGGGGTTGGGTCATATTGGGGCCGTCGAGACAAAATTGTAAGTTAATGTAATAAGTTTTTGACGTGTGGTTATTTTTTTTGTTTTTCCCCGTTTATAAAATAAAGTAAAATAAAAATAATTTTTTTCTTATAGCAAAATTAAAAATTAAATTTAAAGGGAAACCCAAATAAAAAAAATCAAATTTTATGTAAATTTTATTATTTAAAAAAATTACTTTAAAAGAAAATTTATAAAGGAAAGTCGCCGTTATTATATGATAAAAGTTTTTTTATTTTGATTGGGGGAGATCAAATTTCGTGCGCCCAAAGCATCATATTTGGTACAATTTTGGGTAACATATGTTGTACGGTTGAAGGTTTCATCCAAAGTGTCCCCTCCCGGGAACAAAATTTTCTCTAGTTAAGAGTTTTTCCGTTAGTCAGACGTGTGGGGCCCAAAAGAGGAACCTACTCAATACAAAAGTTTTTTTTTTAATAATTGTCATGCTAATGAAATTTAGAGTGTGTTGTGGTGGTTCAAAGATGTCATTTTTAAACAAGGGGAACCCTTTAAAACTAGAAAACCCCCAAGCGGGACGCCCATTATCAAAAAATAATCGACAGGGTCGCTCACTTTAACGAAATTTTGAAAAATTTTTCCCCGGCGACGTAAGAAACCAGGGGGCCCTTTAACCGGTTTGGTCATATTGCGCTGCCTGTGATGTTTTTTATTAAATAATGAGTTTGTTGTTTTATGTTATTATTTTTTTTTATTATTATTAAATTTTTATTATTATTTTTGTTTACAAAAGGCTTAGTGGGAAAGGTTTTGGGAGAAAAGGGAAGTATGCCCCAAGCACAAGGTGTCCCCCAGCCTCTACACCCTCAAAATGATAAAAAACAAAAAAATTTTAAAAAAAAAGAACATAGAAACATAAAAGATAAAAACATAGAAAAAGAAAAAATAAACAAAAAAATAACAAATTCCCAAAAATTCATTAAAAAATTAAAAAAAAAACAATCATAATCTATAAGAAATTATAGCTTCTTGAAAGCAGGGAGGAAACCTTGTATTTTTTCGGATAGGGGAAAAGTTCCAAAATTTTTTCAGTTCGACGTGTGTTTAACCCAAATTTTGTAAAGCGCTGGTTGGGTTTAAAAATTGGAAATTATTAGCAGAAACCCTGCTTTGGGCCAATTCTAAACCCCCTTTTTTTTTTTATTTTGTGGATTCAGGACCGTCAAACCCTTAGGTTTTTTGGGTTTTTTGGGGTTAAGGAAACCGCAACCGTTTGGTTTAAAGCACACTTTTAGCCCCAAGGGGGGGGGGGGGGGGCCAAAGCTGGTCCCGAACCAGCCACGGGGTTTAAGGGGAAAGGAAAGGGGGGGTTTTTTCACGTCGCAGTCGTCATCATCTTGTCATCGTTTTGTTGTGTCTTGTCATCGTCGCCCGGGGGGCGTCAAGGGGAAGGGGGGGAAGGTCCCCGACGAGGGTTGGGCCCGAGCTCGCCCCCTAGGTTTTTTGGGGGAAATTTTCCCCCCCCCCCCCCCCCTTACTAGCTGAAAGTTTGCGATGGCTTTTTCTCTTGGGAAACGCCCTTTTTCGTTAGCAGAGGGCCCTGCTCTGGGGGCCAAATTTTCCCCGGGCCCCCCGGGGGCATGGGTTTGGAAGGGGGGGTTTTTTACGTCCCCGGTCGTCACGCTTTGTCCTCGGGGGGGGGCGTTTTGTCCTTGACATCTCGCCGGGGGGGCTTAAGGGAAGGGGGCAAGGCCCCGTAGACGACTGCCAATTTTTTTTTTTTTTTTTGGGGTTTTTTTGGATTTAGGACGCGTCAACCGTTAGGTCCTATGACCACTCTACCCAAGGGGGGGGGGGGAGGAGGGCCCCCTGCGGTAGAACCCGCCACGGGGAAGGGGGGGAAGGGGGTTTTCCCCACGTCCGCGGTCCCTCATTGTCTTTGCCCTCGGTTTGTTTTTTCATTGTCATCGTCCCCCGGGGGGGGTCGTTCCGGGGAAAGGGGGGAAGGTTTCCCCGACGACATTGCCAGAGCTCGCCTCCAGTTTTTTTGGGGGGTAAGAATAAATCCGCTTTTTTCTAGCATGTTTGCGAGGGGGACTTTTTCTCTGAATCGCCTTTTACGATTAACAGAGCCAAAGCTCTGGGCCAATTTTACCCCGGGGCCCCGACGGGATACATAATGGAACCCTTTTTTCTTGGGATATTTGGGGAAAGGGGGGTCCAAAGCTGGTCAGAACCAAACCACGGGTAATGGGAGGGGAAAAGGGGGTTTTCGAAAGTCGCGGGCGTTTTTTGTCATTGGGTCCCTTTTGGGGGGTCGTTTTTGGGTTCGGAGGGGGGAGAGGGGGGCCCCCAGACTGCTGCCCGAGCTCGCCCTCTAGTTTCCCCGGGAATAATTCCAAATTTCTAGCGGGTTTTTTTTGGGGAAATGGACTTTTTTCCTTTGCAGGCATTTATGATTAAAATAGCCTGCCTTTGCTAAATTCTTCCCGGGGGTTGGGGGGAGATGGACATTCTGTGATGGCAGAAACCCCCCCTTTTGATCGCAGGGAGAGTGAGCTTTACAAGTACTAACGTCCAAAGGAATAGAACATAAAAAGGGGATTTGAGCCCTTTTACAAACCTGAGCTTTCAAAGAAAAGTAAAACACCAAACCCTTTTCAATATCGATGTCTGGCTTGCTGAATATTGTCGGCAGGGTGAAAAACCAAACCCGTCCCGACATACAAACCCATAACCAAATCCAAAATTCCCCACTTATCTTAAAGAACAGTTTGCCCTACCAAAAAACCCCCCCAAACTCGAGAACTTCATCGTTCGTTATCAACACAAACTGTGATTATCTAATTACCGAATTACCAAATTAAATGTAATTTAGTACAGAGAAATCAAACACGACTCTTTAGGTGTGAAATTCAATCAAGACTGACAACAACTGGCGTCTGTTCTCAACAATGCCTTATCCACAGCCCTCTAAATATAAAACGTTTTCCTACGCGGCTGCGGCGAATAGCATATTTGTGGTGCCCTGCCTAACAAAATAGTGTTAATTTTATTAATTATAATTGTTTACAACTTTTTAATATATAACCATAGTTAGTATTGGACATCTTATTCAAAAATGTATGTGTGTTTATTAAAAGTGTATTTCTTCTCCCATTACTGTGTATTTTCCCCACAATCCGGCTCCATGTGGCCCTGGTCTTGGCGTCGGAGCAAAGAGCTCAGATGAAAGAACCTCCGTGCCTAACATTATTATTGTTCTACGGTGTTTGGTTTAAGCCGAGTCGATAAAGAAGTTTCAACGGGGAAACTTCGTTATCGACTCTGTTACTAGGCCCGCGTCGTGAACGGTATTTACAATCGCGTTGGTGGATGAGTGTGTTTATTGGATGAGCGAAGCGAAGACTTCAATTTCACCGACCCCCCAAAAAATTTAGCTCGGGTGTTTTTTTTTTTTTTTTTTTTTTTTTTTTTTTTTTTTTTCCGTCTGTTTGTTCGCTCTCTACCGGGCAAACGGCATATGCGATCTTAATGAAAATTTGACACGACCTTCGTTTTCTCTGAACTTAGACTTGCTACATTTTTGGGTACAATCGAAGAAATATTTCTCATGAATATCGTACTTTTACGATTTTTTTCGATTTTTAGTGCGATATTTTCGTGCCATTTGGGCCAATTCTGACCAAACGGGTAAGGCTACAACGTTCATATTTCACATGGACATAAGGGTAATGGTGATGTATTGCTTTCTAAAAGAAAAAGTTGAAAAAGTTAGCCAGAATCGAGAGAAATAAAGCTTTTAATATACGTTTTTTGACTTTTGTGCGATATTTTCGTGCCATTAGGGCCTATTCTGGACCAAACGGGTGGGGCTACAACGTTCATATTATACATGGACATTAAGGTTATGGTTATGTAGAACCTTTGGAAAGAAAAAAGTGGAAAAATTTAGCCAGAATCCATAGAAATAAAGCTTTTAATACAAGTTTTTTACTGTAAATAATACCAATTGACAAGAAACAAAAGAAACTTGTCAACATTCACCTTCGATGCGTAGGCAGCAAAACAAAGCACTTGCAAA
Organism: Sweltsa coloradensis; assembly: GCA_024449915.1. NCBI lineage: Eukaryota > Metazoa > Arthropoda > Insecta > Plecoptera > Chloroperlidae > Sweltsa > Sweltsa coloradensis. The sequence goes on along the minus strand of JAMZAV010002255.1, from coordinate 13,944 downwards.
AGTAAAGATAGCCCACGAAAACTAAAACCTTTAAAAAGCTCATCCATCAACGCGGCGGGACTTTAGCGTTTTCCTAGTTAGTATACACAGCTCTCTTTCCTGTGCTTTTACTTTGGGTTTCTTTGCCATTACTATTTAGAGAATAGTAGCAAAACTGTGTAAATCCGTGTACATAAAATATTATTGTATCATATTTAACATAAATGAATAATGTAATATTTTTGGTTATTTGGGTTAAGGACGCGCCAACCGTTAAGTCATAATTTGCCACTCTAGCCTAGGGGTTATGTGGAGGAGTGGCCCATTCTTGGAAGAACCAGCCACGGGTAAGAGGAGGAAGGGGGTGGGGGGTTTCTCACGTCGTGGTCGTCATCGTCTTAGTCCATCGTCATTGTCATCGTACGTTGTGTCATTGTCATCGTCGTCGAGGCGGTCGTCAGGGGAAAGTGAAGTTGTCCCGACACGATTGCCAGAGCTCGCCTCTAGTTTCGGGGACTCGGGGAGTAATATATACTACCCTCTTACTAGCTGATGTTTGCGAGGTGGTTTTCTTCTCTTGAACAGTTTGGTATCATTTAAAATAAGAAAAATTTACTAACCCACAAACAACCCTCTGGAATCTGAGTTATGTGATGGGTAGGTCTAATTATTCCAAAATCGTATTTTTGTTAAAAACTCAGTTCCTATGGTATCTAATGTAAGCTTATGTTTAGGTAATTTTCAATACAAAATATTTTAATCATTTCTGCCAAGACTAGCTAATAATAACCGACTGTTTTTTGTTATTTATTTATTTAACATCCATCAGATTCAGTTAAAACACTTATTCACCAACGAAGATAACTTAATAATTCAGATTTCATTAATGCAGTCACAATCAAGAACTAACGCTGACTCTTAAGCGACGACGCCGCATAGGTTATATGGCGCCACCAGTGATAATGTTCACTAGTTATTTGAGTTTCCTAAGTTTAAATGATTATTAAGTTTTAATTTTAAATAACATAAAAGAAATTTAATATAGAGATTTCATCGAAAATATATTTACGTGGAATGAATTATATATATAACTGAGTGGATAGACTCTAAATACAATTTATTTATTATTTATTATTTTAAGTATGTTTGATGTGGATTAATTTTGGTTAAACAAATTACTTCGGATTAGAAATTGAGTTTGTCGCCGGGAATTCATCATATGATTGGGAGTTTTGGTTTATTTGGATCAAGGGCGCGTCAAGTGTTATGTCAAAATGCGCCACTCTAGCCTAGGGGATGTGGGGAGAGAAGAACATGCTGGTCAGAACCAGCCAATGGTAGGGGGAGGAGGGGGGGTCTCACGTCGTGATCGCAATCGTCCTCGGCATTGTTCACTCGTCATATAATATCTCCTATGCGCATATTTTATTAGTCCGTCCGTCTGTGTTGGCGCCAAGACTCCCAATGAAAACCGAACATCACCTCAGAATGACTCGCGGTCCTTTGTTCACGATTTCACCAACAAACTATAAGCGAAATGTACGACGACGACGTGAGAAACTCGGGCTTTTTCAACCGTCTAGGTCATTTTGCGCCGCCCGTTATACTAAAAGTTAAAAAATGTTTTTTTTTAAGTTTATTGTGTATTTTTGATTATATTGTTTTGGAATATAAAATAAATAAAAATGATGGTGGTGATGACAGTATATCAAAAAGAAAATTTGTTTATTTTTTTAAATGAAATGTGAATTTCATTTTGTGAAAAAAAATTACTTTGAATGAGAATTTTAGAAAATTTGTCTCCGTTTTTATATGATAGAAGCTCTTCATAATATGATTGGAAAAAATCAAATTGCGTGCGAAAAGCATCATATTTGGTACATTCTGCTAGCATATGATGTAAGGTTATATTTTTTGTGCTAATTAATTTGGATGAAGGACGCGTCAACAATTACTTCTTAATGCGCCACTCTAACTTAGGCGATATGGGGAGGAGGAGCCCATGCTAGTCAGAACCAGCCACGGTAATTGGAGAAGGGGGGTTTCTCACATCGCGATCGTAATCGTCTTTGTGATCGTTCGTTGTGTCATTGTCTTCGTCGTCGGGAGGTCGTCAAGGCAAAGGGAAGGTGTCCTTGACGACGCGTGTCAGACCTCGCCTCTAAGTAGTATATGAGTGCATATAGATCCTCCCTAAATTCAAACAACCCCTAAAAAGTAAACAAACTCTCGAAAAAGTAGGTGAGAAAATAAAAAATCATCCCCTAATTCAGGGGGTTAATGCCCTTGGGGTTGTTCAGCACCTAGGTTTAAACGACCTTAAAGGTTAACAACCCCTAGGTCTAACGCCTTAATGGTAGCAGGGTCAATGCCCTTGGGGTAGGTCAATGACCTAAAAGGTATAAAACCTTTGGGTCTAACGGCTTTTTGGGGTTTGGGTAAAACCCTAAATGGTAGCAGGGTCAATGCCTTTGGGGGGGTGGGTCAATGACCAAAAAGGAAAGCTCCCATAGGTTCAGCTTTCATCCGCTAGGTTCAACGCCCCAAAAGGTAAAAAACACCCCTCACGCTTTCGCAAGCCGAATCGGGGGATTGCAAAACTTGATAGTCTAAAACAGGTCTAGACTGAGTCTCGGTCTAAAAAGAAAAAAACACCATGGCGCCCCCTCGAAAGGTCAAACAGGTTTCGTGATCATAAAAAAAAAAAATTCTACTATAAAACAGACGCGTGTTGTTATAGCTATTTTTTTTTTTATTAGATCACAACCTAATCAAATTCTGTAATAAAAATTTGTAAATTTCTACATAATTTTGTGAAAAAATTAGCTTTGATTGAGATCGAAACATTAAATGCGTTTTTGGATTTTATTGTGAGAAAACATCAAAGTGTTTGCTCCTAAATCAGAACGCGGGAATATCACAGCCTAACATTCGTGAGGGTGATACTTTAATCGTGATTTTTAAAAGTTCATCACTGAATACAAGAAAATACACAAAAATTTTTTGTGTAGGAAAAGAAATGTGTGAAATTTATATCAAAACTTCTCAACAACCAGGGAAGATCTTGGAAAACACAGTGATTATTTTTTTATGTATACAAGGCACTCACAGACTTTGAGACATGTTGTATAATGTTTTTAAAAAATTGAAAGGTTTGGTCCGCGAGGGGTTATACAAAGCCTTCATAACAATGAACATCAGCAAAGTGCCATTACAAACTGTTTTTCGTATTCCCAAAAGTTATGTAGCATTCAGATATTATCCAAGAAAAAAATGTAATTAAATGTACATTAATAAATAGAGGTTCCAAAGAGCAAGCAATTTGCTATAATTTAGAAATGAAGACAAACTTTTCAATTGTAACATCAAGACAGAGACAATTTAAACACAATGTGAAAGGATAAAGGATTTTTTAGGACTATATTAATAATAAAACACAATGTGAAAGGATAAAGGATTTTTTAGGGACTATATTAATAATAAAACACAAAGTAATGATAGAAATTGTTCTTTTTATTTTAGTAAAATTTTTCAATGTAAGCCCATACAATAAATTTTCACAAAACCCATCACCAGTATTGCCTGTTAAAAATTTAATTTTTTTTGTAACTTCATCTCTATAAAACCTTGGCTTCCCCTCACCATCCCCTTTAAATTCTAACCCAAATCTTTAGCTGCCTCTTCATCAATTTTAAAACCCTGCTTGATCTAAGCCTTTTCTCTCGCAAAAACATGTATGTCATCTGATGGGGGACAATTAAAATTCCATTTTTACATTGCGACAAATAAAAAAAGGATCACACATGATCGAATTTTTTTTCGAGCTTCACATTGCAGAAAATGTAAGAACATATTTTAAAAACTCCTTTCCTGGTTTATCTCTTTATAATGCATTGTTTTTGGGTTTCTCCTCTTCTTTTCCCTAAAAAAAAAGAGCTATATTTAAAAAAATTAAAAAAAATACAAAGTTATAATAATTTTTCTTTATTCCCAACTCTCCAAAAATTTGGATAAGTTTTATATTCTCATCTTCGAAATTTGGCCAAAAACTGTTTATTTTTGTATTCTTTTTAAAAAGCTCTGAATCAAAATATTTTTTTAATAGTCCGCATCTTCTTTTTCTCTTCTTCATTTCCCCCCATCGTCTGTGAGATCTTTAATTCCGCCCCTTCAGACGAAACTCTGCAATGTTTCGACTTTTTTCCCTTTGTCCCCCTCCTTGGGTCGAAGTGACCCGTGAGGTTCCATATTTCTGCAATAATATGAATTTTAATAAAAAATGATTTGAATAAAAAGAGTTATGATAGAATAAAATAGTTTTGCTATGACTTACATATCAAAGACGAAGACACTGGAGACAAAGGCGATGGAGCTGAAGACGATGGAGACGAAGGCGACTGCTGAGAAGACTGTGTTGAGTTGTTGTTGGTCAGAACTTAACTGATGAAATTATGAAACTTTTACTCACCTTATATACATTAAGAACGAGTGAAAAAGCAGGTCTTACAAGGGCAAATGGGTGTAGCTCTATCGAAATTCGTCTGCTTTTAGAAGATTGCATGTACTTGATCCTGTTTAACGGTATGGGCGTCATCATATGTCATTGATTCTAGTTTAAAACGCATAACAGAAAAAATATCATGAGCTACACGTCAGAGCATTACACTTTAGACAAGTAATATTAATAGGAATCAATCACATAGACTGACTGCGAGTATAGCTGATTTAAAAAACACGATTTTAATTGGATGCATCTCGACGGATTACACTCTAGACAGTTAAAAGACCGGCCATAAAAACCTGATTTTAATAGCTACAACAATGTAACAAGGTTAGTCTACAATTCTGGAAGGGTTAGTCTACACGCGCTGCAGTTTGCCAAATAAATGCATCTATATGTCTTGAACGTAATCGGTCGTTGTTTTTTTTAAAAAGATTAAAAAAATTTTTTCACAGGTCTGTGTGATTAAAAAAATCCTTTCTCATTTAAAAATCACCGTTCTCAACCAAAACCCACCACCCCCACAATACAGCCCGCAATGGTAACTTTTTTTTGAAATAATTAATAGCTGGGGTTTGGGATTTTCAAAAAACTTACCAATTTTAAATTAAAAAAATAAATTATTTGCTGTATGCAAGGGTTTTTCTTTTCATTTTTTATTTATATTCTCAAGATCTTCGAAATATTAAAATGCTATTAAAAACTCGAGAGTTTGTTGAAGTAGAAAGAAGAAGAAGAAGAAAAGAAAAAGAAAAGAAGAAAGAAGAAAAAAAAAAAATGATTTCCAAATCAAAATATAGATCAATCGAGCAGTTTTCACGATATGGGGATAGACAATGATTTTCGATTATTGAGAAAATGACTATGAGCTTTGGGGGATTAGACAATAAAGAAAGCATCTTAAAACGTTTATAGAGTCACCCCAGATCCCCAAAAATTCAAAATTATTAATTCATACACGTCAATCCAGGGATTTAAAGCCCGGGGCGGAAAATTTTTTGTTAAACTTAATTCAAATGAAGGGGAAAATTTAAATCAATTGAATATTTAAAAAATGCTATAGAAGAAATTTCTTGACAATGTCTTCTCCATGTGCCCCCAATGATAGATTGGAATCAAAAAATTAAAAATACAGATAATTTAATGGACAAAGTTTTTGGGGTATCTTTTGGAGACGAATCAAATTACGGCTGACATTTTCTGGGCAGTTTTGCAAAATAATTCAAACAAATGCGAAAATTTTTTAAAATTCTGATAAACTTTTTTAAAAGATTTTTATCATGTATCCATGCCTATCGGTAATGGGGCTTCAAAGCAATTTTAAAAGCAAAGGGCGGTCCTTGGACCAATTAAGTCATCTAAAAAGAATATAGTTAATTTAAATTTCTTCTAAGAATTGTTGCCCATGCTTAATAATAGCCATTGCTCATGTAGATAAGGGACATACCTTATTGAAAGCACATATCAATCTAAATAAAGGGGAGGAATTAGCGAGTTAAAAAAACTGCAAAAAAATTTATTAACTACAAAATTATTGTTTTTAAATGGGTTAAAAAGTGATGCTATTTTTTTTCAAGGGGGTAAAAATTTTTTTCTAAACGATTAAATTTACTTTATAATGAAAATACAAAACACTTTAGTGTATAAAAAAAATTTTAACAGCGCTATGGCTACAGCTTTTTTTTGTTTTTGGGTTTAACCATGGTTTTTTAAAGAGGTCAAAATCACACTGTAAAAACTCTTGTTCATCTTGTAGAAAGTGCCCCCTTTAAAAATTCTCGGAGGTTTGCAAGTATTGCAACGATTTTGGTCGTTTTTTTGAAGTACTCTTTTTTTGATTCCCCCTCTAATTAACAAGGGGCAAAAAAAAACAGTCTGGATGCTAGGGGAGTTGAAACTTGTAACCAGATGATTGGTTTTTTACATGAATTTTTTAAAAATTTTTTTGTTCAGTAGTACAAAACATTTTAAACCCGGCCATTTTGTTTTCTCCTGTTTTGAAGGAAGAAAGATTGGAAAAAATTTTTGTTGTATTTTTCGATCCCAAACGATCAGAATTTGCAAGTTCAAGGGAATCCCATAATTTTACTTTCCTAACTTTAAATTTTCAAGCATGTTTTGATTTATGTATAAAATTGCGATATTAAAACGGACTGTCTACAAGTAAAAAAGGAACGCTCATTTTTGGGGAAGATCCTGTTGAAGAATTTTTTAAAATATCTTTGGAACCGCGACCCTTAATAAACAAAATTATATGTATTTCACATAATGGGCGGGGATTCGATTCTCAATTTATTTTAAAAAAAATGTATTAAAAAAAAATGGGTTCCCAAAAATCATATTGGATTACTAAAAACTAGAACTCAAGGTTTTTAACATTTAAGTTTTATAGATTCTTTTAAATTTTTTCCCCTATGGCATTGTCGCTCTGCCTAAAGCATTTTTAATTTTAATTTAAAAAGGGTATTATCCGCATTTTTTTAATACTATGGAAAATCTAGATTATGTAGGTGTTATACCTGATAAATCATATTTCGGTTATGATTATATGCAAAGAGATGCACGTAAACATTTCTATACTTGGTATGAAGCCGAAAAAGGAAAGCTTTATGAAAATAAAGTCCAATTGGAGAAATATTGTAAGAATGACGTTAATCTCTTACGTAAAGCATGTGTTAAATTTAGAAATTTGTTCATTGCAGTTGGAAATGTCGAACCGTTCAGAGAAAACATAACTATCGCATCTGCTTGTAATAAAGTGTATAGACGTAACTTTTTTTAAAACAAGTGCAATCGGTATCATCCTCTGGGTGGATACAGATTAGCTGACAAACAAACGCCGAAGCTTTAAAAAAGGTAATTTATGAAGAAAAAATAGAATATTAAAAATTTTTTCAAAGAGGAACAGGTAGAGAATTTCGACCTCCAGAGCTAATTAATTTCAAAGTTGATGGATATAATCATGAAACTCGCGAAATTTGGGAATACCTTGGTTGCTGGATACATGGCCACACATGTCTAGTTGACAGAGATAAACAAATTATAAATAGACATGAAACACTCTCTGACAGATTTGAACAAACAATGCTCCGCATTCAATCAATCAAAGATGCAGGGTACACTGTAAATGTAATGTGGAGTTGTGAATTTAATAAAATTTTGAAAAACAATGTTAAATTGGCTAAAGAATTAGCTAGACACCCTCTGATTATACAATCACCATTGCAGTTTAGAGATGCACTCTATGGTGGTAGAACAGAAGCATTAAAACTACACTACAAGTGTAAAAAAGGGGAAAAAATACGATATGTTGATGTCATTTCTCTTTACCCGTGGGTATGTAAACAAGGAAAGTTTCCAGTAGGACATCCCACCGCTATTTATGTAGGAGATGATTGTCCTTGTGTAGAAGATATTCTCTTAATGGACGGATTCATAAAATGTAGTATTATCCCAAGTACAAGATTATACCATCCAGTTTTACCTTCTATCAATTCTAAATTAATATTTTGTCTATGTAATACCTGTGCAGAGGAGATGAACCAGGGTGAATGCACACACACAGATCCACTTGATCGGATGTTGACTGGGACATGGGTTATTGACGAAATCAGAGAAGCCTGTCAGTTAGGTTATAAAATTTTCAAAATTTACGAATTTATAAAATATGAAATAACTCAATTTGACGGTGTCGAGGGAGGGCATTTTGTTCCCTATGTTGATACATTTTTACAATTGAAACAAGAAGCGTCAGGATATCCATCATGGGTGAAGACAGATGGTGACAAACAAAAGTACATTGATGAATATAAAAAAAACGAAGGTATACTTTTAGATAAATCCAAAATTGAAAAGAATACAGGACTTAGGACCCTATGTAAATTGGCTTTAAATTCTTTATGGGGGCGTATGTGTTTAAAATCGAATAAGACCCAGACAAAGGTGGTTAAAGAACCTAGCGAATTATTTGATTTTCTCACTACGCCCGGAATTGAAGTAACAAATCTGCTTTTTGCAAATGACGATATGGTATGGGTTAGTTGGAAATACATTGAAGATGAAATTAAAATTAACAATTCTGTAAATGTAGCTATTGGTGCTTATGTAACAACAGGGGCTAGGCTAAAACTCTACTCATACTTAAAAAAAATTCAGTTCTCAGTGCTTTATTGTGATACAGATTCCATTATATATGTAGAACGTGATTCAGACTCTTTCACTGTTCCTCTGGGAGATTATTTAGGGGATCTAACCAATGAGCTGATTGAGTATGGGGAAGAAGCTTTTATAAATGAATTTGTATCTGGAGGGTGTAAGAACTATGCTTTTTCTGTTATCAATCCTGTCACAAACGAAACATCAACAGTATGCAAAGTACGAGGAATCAGTTTAAATTTCGAAAATTCAAAGAAAATAAATTTTGAGACTATAAAGAAAGAAATACTTGGGGAAAATGATTCAGGGGAGAAAATACAAGTTTATAACCCTAAAAAAATTAAAAGAAAACGTATTGCTGTTGTTGTTTCGCAACCAGAGACAAAGACATATAACATTGTTTTTAATAAACGTAGGAAAGTTGATATGTTCGATTCCCAACCATATGGGTATAAATAAAGAAACATTTACTAGCTCCGATTCAGTCATGTCTGAATCATCCTCTATTGCGGTGTTTTTTGAGAAAAAGCATTTGTATCTTATGACAAGAGAAGAATTGTATATGTTACCAAAAATAATTATTATGAACCTAGCTACAATGGACATTGAAGCTGCCTGGAAATTACTTCCTCAACATCTCACTGAAGACCCAGACATTCGTCAATATAGAAGATGTACAGAACATTTTAATTTACCCAATCAGAGAACGCACTTTGATGGACCACATCCTTTCAAAAAATATTGTGTAAAATGTAATGTAAAATAAAACAATGTAATAAACTATAAAAAGAAGACTTTTCGATAATTTTCCTCCAGTTTGAAACAGTTTGTACATCCTCTTACATTAATCCTCAGCGGTCCTAGTTTTTGTGGAAAAACATCATTTGCAATAAAATTTATTCAAGAATTGCATCGAATCTGTACAGTACCTAAATTTAATCAGATAGTTTGGTGTATAAATGAAACAAGCTCAGTACCTAAGAATTACATGGGTTAGTTACTATTCACAAAGGAATCCCTGATTTTAAAAATGCAAATGGCAAACCTAAACTGATTGTTTTGGATGATTTAATGAACGAATCTTTTGGTAAACAAGTTAGTGATTTATTTACTAAACATTCCCACCATAGAAACCTGTCAGTCATTTTAATTTTGGGTGAGCGTAGCGAGCGTAGCGAGCGAAGCGAAGATTTCCCTTTTTACTACACTGGGGAAAAAAATCCGGAATGTTTTTTTTTTTTTTTTTTTTTTTTCTTTCTTTCTGTATTTTTGTGTGTTTGTTTACACGATTCCGGCTAAACCGATACTCCGATTGCGATGAAATTTTATGGAGACCTTCGAAATCTCTGAACTTAGAACTGCCACGTTTTTTTAGCGCAATCGGGGAAATTTTTTCTCATAAAAAACGCAATTTTACGATTTTTTTCTTTTTTAAAAAAATTCTTCGACTTATAAAACCTACAAAGCTTATCCGATTGTAATGATTTTTTTACAGAACCTTAATTTTTTGAATTAAGATATTTGTGTGAAATTTGAGCGTAATCGAAAAATTATTTCTCTTGAAAATCAAAATTTTACGGGTTTTTTCTTTTCTAAAACAATTCTTTGACTTATAACTACATGCTGTATCTTATTGTAATGAAATTTTTTTACAGTACCTTAATTTTTGTGAATTAATATATTCGTGTTAAATTTGAGGGGCAATCGAATAAATTTTTTCTTATACAATTGTAATTTTACGATTTTTTTCTTTTTAAAAAATTACGATTAATTAAAAAAATTAAGTTAATTTTTTATTTTTTTTTTATTTTATTATAAAAATTAAGTTTTAATTTTTTATTTAATTTAAAAAAAATCTTCGATTTAAGTAATGATTTTTTCACAGAACAACAGAAAATCCACGTAACCATGGCACTCAATGCACCAATACCTCACCCAAACAACGCGGCGGGACTTAAGGGGTTTTTCCTGGGTTCTCAAAACCTTTTTCATAAAGGTACTTGTTCTCGCGATATCACTTTAAATACAAAATACATAGTTGCTTTTAAAAATCCTCGTGATAAAACACAAATATCCTATTTAACGAGGCAAGTGTATCCTGAAGATTCTACTGCTCTGCATAAAGCATACCTCGATGCGACATGCAAACCTTTTGGATACTTACTGTTCGATCTTTGTCAAGAAACAAACGATTTACTAAGATTTAGAACAAATATATTTGATCAATTTCCAATCATATATGCCTCAACTACAAAGAGAGCGAGGGAATAAACTATCTTACCGTTTTTAAAAAACTCCCCTCCTAAGGTAAAAAGCTACCACATGCGCCGATGATGACTTATAAAGCTCCATTGAAAGTGTTTTTAAAAAACCTTAATGGGATCATAAAATAGTATGTACAAAACAAAATTTTAAGTTTAAATCTTGTTTCCGACAAATAGCCGACCCTAAACTATCATTAAAGAAAAAGAGAAAGATTTTTATTCAGAAAGGAGGATTTTTAGGCATTTTGCTATCTACTATTTTATCAGGGCTAGTAGGGAGTTTACTTAATAAACAATAATGGCTCCTCTTCAAAGAATGATTCTTGTTTCTGCGGAATTACTTAAAAGGCTTCAAAACAAACCTGATTCTCGCATACATAGTCTTGAGAAGAAAATGAGACAACTTTTAAAAAGAAAATCAAATAATATACAAACTTTAACTCAATTTCGAAAATATCAAGATTTATATTTAAAACTGATTCAGAAACAGCACGAGCCTATTCGCATTCCTATTGAGGGGGAGCAACAAACTACTTTACCTAAAAAAGTAAGAATAAAACAAAGACTAGACATGATTTAAAGAAATGGAAAAAAAACCCCAAAACCAAAAACCCAAAACAAAAACCAGATTTTTTTCGATGAGGGTCTTTTTTTTAATATGGGAAACAATCAAGAAAGTACACCAAAAAGGTCTGAAAGTAATACACCCCTTGACGAATTTACAGAAGATAAATTTGGTGAATTAGCAGGTAAATACATATCACCATATATCAATAAAAGACATACAATTGATAATGTATATGGTATTAGGAAAGATCTCGATGATTTTAAAATAGGCGATTCAAATGTGACAGTAAAAGACAATGACATATATGTAGATTCGGTTAAATTTCGCGGAACCGAAGGTCTTTGGGAGCTTATGACGAAAAGACACGTCGACCAATCAAAAGTAACTAAACAGGATCTAGCACAGTATAAAAAAATATTAATTCAATCTGGTGCACACAAAAATAAATTTGGTAAAATAAAATCGAGCAGAGGTTTGAAGTATAAAAATATCATTGCTGAACTTTTTCCAGCATCTCGTAAACAACAACAACAACAACAATGGACAAAGGTAGACTAGATAAATTTTATTATAATTTAGCTCTTCCTACAGGGTTTTCTTCAATAAACAAATTACAAAAAGAAAGCGGAATTTCGAAAAAAAATGTAACAAAATGGTTAGAATCACAAGACACATATACATTACACAAACCGATTAGAAAACGTTTCCCAAGGAATCCTTACACTGTAAATAATATATTTGATGTTTTCGAAGGGGATCTAGTTGAACTAGGAAGTATTTCAAAATATAACAAAGGGTATAAATATTTATTTAATGTTATAGATGTTTTTTCAAAATTTGCTTACAGTATCCCTATAAAAAATAAAAAAGGTACAACTGTCACTAATGCTTTTAAAGAGGTGTTAAGAAAATCTAAGCAATATCCATTGGTTTTTCAAACCGATAAAGGAAAAGAGTTTACAAATTCTATTTTTCAAAATTTTCTTAAAAAAAACAACATTCAATATTATACATTAAATAATCCGCAAACAAAAGGAGCTGTGTAGAGCGTTTTAACCGCTCGTTAAAAACACGAATGTTCAAGTATTTTACATACAAGAACACCTACAAGTACATTGATGTTCTAGATAAACTCATCAAAGGTTATAATGATAGTGTACATTCTACAACAGGTTTAGCTCCGTCTCAGGTTAAACCTATTCACGTGAAACAAATATGGTATAGAATGATGAGAAAACACAATAAAATAAAACAAGGAACCATCAAGTTCCATATAGGTGATTTAGTAAGAATTGGAAAAGAAAAACGATTTTTTGCAAAAGGGTACGAAGAAAACTATACTAAAGAAATTTTTAAAGTAGTTAAAGTCATTAATCGTAAACCTCAACCTGTTTACGAAATAACAGATATGCAAGATCGTCCTATCGAAGGTCAATTTTACAATTATGAACTAGGTCATGTGTCAGTTTCACCAAAAACAGATTACAAAATAGATAAAATCATCAAGACGCGCCGTCATCAAGGCATTCGTGAACACTTTGTCAAGTGGAGAGGATATGATGATACATTTAATTCATGGGTAAAAGATTCTGAAATAAAAAAAATCTAGCAATGAATATGGATCAGTTTTATTTAACACTTCCTTCAGACAGTTCTATAAATTACTTTCCTGAAAACTCATTAAATAAATATACAACAAAATTAGCACACCCATTGAAATTTAATACTGAAGATAAATGGAAAGTAGCTGTGACAGAGATATCATACCCTTATGGTTATGATACATTAGCTAGCGAAATTGTTACAGGGGATGATGAAATGGTAGCTAATATTATTGTAACAAAGGTCGGAAGATTAGTTTTCCCTGCAAGAAAGTACAGTTCCTTTGAAGACCTTTATTCAACAATCAAGGAGAGTATCCCAGATCAAAATAATCGAGAAGCAATTTTAAATGAATTATATTATTACATAATGAGTGACTTGAATGAAATTACCCTTTTAAAAAAATCAAAAGTAGTTTGGAAACAAGACACTACTCCTATAACCACAAAATTAAAAAATTCTATTGATTTTGTAATTCAAGGTAAAAGTCCTATAAATCTGACATTTGAATTTCCTGTTAGAATATATTACGGATTTAATGATTTAATTAGCACAATACGATCTCGATTACCAAATCTTTTAGTTCTTTCTATTGCAAATGATCAGATTGGAAAACTTTTGCGTGCAGATGTTCGAAGTCTTCAATTACTGCCTAGTAGACGAATAGGTGCTTTCTATGGAGACACTGAACCTGTGTATATTTACACAGATATAATTGAACCGCAGCTTGTAGGGGATAGTTATGTAAAGTGTTTACGTGTTATACACTTTCCAAACCCTCAAGGACAACATTATTTTCTTAATTCATACTATTTACCTGTGGAAAAGAATATTATTGAAACAATATCTATAGCTCTTGTTAGAACGGAAATAAT
>JAMZAV010002254.1:0-107769 GCA_024449915.1 Sweltsa coloradensis | reverse complement strand
AAAACTATATGTAAATTTGTGAGACGGTTCATCAAAACGACAACGGATTAAGGGTTTGTGTCGAGCACAATAAATTACTTTAATTGTGAGATGTTCAATCCAACGAAAGTTGGCCCCACAGTTTTTAAAAAATCAACTATCCGAAGTGAATCTCCTAATAATGTGTTGTCTATGTCGTGGATTGAACCTAAATATTGTCTTCATTTTATTCGTCTTCGCCTTGATTGTAGATGTTGTTGTACTATTTGTTGCAACGACAAGAACAGATGCTCGACGAAGAATATTGTGTGTTAAGTTGGGGTTAATATTTTGATGCGATTTCACAGTCTTCTTCTCAGTTTTTATTTATTGCATTTTGTGGTAAAGATCTGTTACTGAAAGACAACACCTGAAGACGGGCATGCATTGCACCCTGAGAAGGTTTCCAACGAAAAATTGTTATTATAGGGCCTACTCCTGAAAATTTGACGCACATGGTCGATGGCAATTAGCCGGTATTGGAGTGAAATGTACAACTTCCTTGAAATTGGCATGCATTTATTTTAATAATATTGCCGGCAAGCCAGAGCTAATGCAGGGACAACGCCATTCTCGACTAGAGATTATCTAAATATCTAGCAAACATATGTAAGAAATAATAATTATGCAATTTTTAACGTAGTCTTTATGAAAGATAAAAGCAAAATCAGTGGCTTGATCATAGTTTGTTGTTTCTCTGGTCTTGATTGCTCCCTGCCCTGAATTATTTTTTCTCTAATGTAATTCTGAATTCAGGTAACAATTATTTGTTTCTGGTATCTGGAATTTACCGCGAAGAGATCTACACTCTCAGTGACTCTTTACCGAATACTATCATCACAGCGATTTTCCATATTGACGTGGGGGAATTTGGATTTATTATTTTTATTATAATTATTTTATTTATTTTATGTATGTCCTGAACTTCACCAGAGAGAAAACTGTGTAGGCCCTACACTCTAGTTAAATTGTGCTCTTTCCGCACGTGTTGTGCGATTTGGCGGGGCTGGAATATCGTCTCAGCTTTTCTCTAGGTTGCAATTCTTGTTCCTAAATACACAAAACCGTGAATTTATACGGGAAGTCGCACTATTTATTTTTTATACTTCAAGATTTTGTGCGTGGTTTCATCATTTCGTTCTCGGCATGCCGATAAAATAGTTTCAAAGTCTTCAATTCATTCGGTAATAAAGGTCAATTTTCCCCGTTACCGGTACAAAACACACAGCTTATTTTACTCATCTTTTTAGGGGGAGTTTATTAAATGGGACATAATCATTATCATCTAAAATGAAAACATTTACAGGAGAATTCCTACAAACAAAACATTGTGCCTAGTAAAGGATTAATAATATACTAGGAAAACGCTAAAGTCCCGCCGCGTTGATGGATGAGCTTTTTAAAGTTTTTAGTTTGCGTGAGATATCTTTACTTTTGCAAGTGCTTTGTTTTGTTGCCTACACATTGTAGGTGATTGTTGTCAAGTTTCTATTGTTTCTTGTCAATTGGTATTATTTATCGTAAAAAACTTATATTAAAAGCTTTATTTCTATGGATTCTGGCTAACTTTTTCAACTTTTTCTTTCAAAAGGTACTACATCACCATAACCTTAATGTCCATGTATAATATGAACGTTGTAGTCCCACCCGTTTGATCAGAATTGGCCCAAATGGCACGAAAATATCACACAAAAATCAAAAAACTTATATTAAAAGCTTTATTTCTATAGATTCTGGCTAACTTATTCATCTTTTTCTTTCAGAAAGCAATACATCATCATAACCTTAATGACCATGTGAAATATGAACGTTGTAGCCCCACCCGTTTGGTCAAAATCGGCCCAAATGTCACGAAAATATCGCACTAAAAATCGAAAAAAATCGTAAAAGTACGATATTCATGAGAAATATTTCTTCGATTGTACCCAAAAATGTAGCAAGTCTAAGTTCAGAGAAAACGAAGGTTGTGTCAAATTTTCATCAAGATCGCATATGCCGTTTGCCCGGTAGAGAGCGAACAAACAGACGGAAAAACAAAAAAACAAAAAAACAAAAAAACACCCGAGCTCAATTTTTTGGGGGGTCGGTGAAATTGAAGTCTTCGCTTCGCTCATCCAATTATTACTAACCCATTTTAAATGAAGACGGGCATGTCTTGAGACATGTATTATATATGAGACACTTATTAGTGTGACAAATGTATGTAATAAAGTAAATGAAAACCACAGTTAAACTTATTTTTTGTGCAGTCACTGCTGAGAATTTTAAATAGCATCTACTCTAGAGTATACAGCCTATAATACACTAAAATATCCTCAAAAGGTACACTAATTACACTTGCACAATGCACATGCCATTCAAAAAACAAACGAGAACGGAGATACTGCGAAGGTATATACCAAAAGCTAGAACAAAACAGTGACATGATGATTAATCCACTAAGACATTTCGTGGTTTAGGATATTATCATATGACAATTGACGATTAAAAAATATCCCTTTACGGGATTCGCACCCCATCCTCATGAGAGCCATATGCTTGGTACCCATCGCCCTATCTTATAGGTTTGTTGTTATCAGTGTCTCCGGATTATTGCCCACCGTGAAAAGATAGCTACCAATTCTAGAATAATCGTTATCATTCCAATCATGATGAAAACGAAAACAGTGAACAAAGAGGTAATCAAAACAAGGGTTTGTTTCTTCCACATTTGTGTGCACAGTACTCTACATCGATAATCTTAAGGCTGAAATCAATTTCTAATCTATGGCCTACTTGCTACGATGGTTCTCATTTATTTGTGAACAATTCTATAATCCTTGTAGCGTTTCATAAAAAATATATTTGTAATTATTTTAGTTGCTTATCACCCTCTACAAACACGCATTGAGTACAATTGCCTGTGTGGCCGCGATGTTCTTAAGCTCTGTGAGGTCCAAAGCGGTCGAGATTCGCTGGTTATCGCTGGATAAGAGCCCTTCCTGCGCCGTACTCGCTCAGCCATTGCAGAGGCGTCGGCGGTGAATCTGTCTCACAAACATGTGCAACAAATCAATGCGACGAAGTTTACGTAAACGAAAAGTGTAAGAACATGTTTTTGTAGAGAAAGCTTTGTGCCCTACGATTGCTGCACTCTGTTATTTTTTTTGATATTTGTTTTTGTGGGCTTTTGATCGAGTTGAAAATGGCGGTGTTACGATTGTTTTGTCGATTTTTCTTCGATCAATTTTTAATGTTTTGCATATTAAATTTTACGAAAACTACAAAATTCCATCCAATAAAGGTTAGATAATAGAATTACACCTTCAAAAAAATTAGGTCAATACGTTTGTAACTTTAGATGTATAAAGAAAACAAGAACAAATACAAAAAAATAACATTTTGAGTCTGGTAATTTTTTAAGGGTGTTCGACTGTTTTTTTTGAAATCCCATTTCTATAGGAGTATCCTGGACTGTCTGGATCATGTTCTGAAATTTCCAGCTGGGCTCTCCGATGCTGTAAAGGATAAAAATCTGTCTGCTCCTTCAGTTACTGGCAATCGTCGTCGGGGACCCTGCCCTCTTCCCTTGACGGACCCCTCGACGACGATGACGAATTGACACCACGTACGATGACAAAGACAATGACGACGGCGCGTGAGACCCCCTTTGCCTCCCTTATAACCCGTGGCTGGTTCTGACACATGGGCCGTTCCCTAGGTTCCCCCCTAGGTTAGAGTGTTGGCATTATGACCTTACGCTGACGCGTCCTATCCAATTAAAAAATAAAGAATGAATAGTTACAGCCGTTCACAACATTCCCATTCGTAACGTTCGGATTCGAACCCATTGCCCTTGAATAATATTCTCATAGCCACACTCCAAGTGTAGTCTTGGCAAACTGAAAAGCAAGGTGTACCATATTTCATTTGTTCAAGCCACTTTCCCTCTCGTTTTTTTCTTAAGTTAGTTTAATCCTCTTTTTCAACATTAACAACTCATACTTGACTGGGTTTGACATTTTATTATTTGCATTATCACAGTCAATGAAAACTAACGCAACCTGAAACGATTCACATGTTGCAGGTATAAATTAAGATTTCAGATAAGTGTACTGTTTAAAATATTTAATTTTAATTTATGGTATTATATTATACATGTACCTGTACTTTTTTCCGTCTCTTCATTCTTTATAATTCCTTTCATTTCATAATGGATATTTATTTCGTTTGCGGAACGGTGTACAATGTATTATTGTTCTAAAATACCTTGAATTTACCGTCCTATGTCAGATAGGATTTTGTATTTTTCGAACGATATGAAATTAATCAAGTACCTAACTAATAAAAATTAATGTGTTGAGAAATGGAAAGGTGTGAAACGTTGAATGCCAGTAATTGAATTGAACCCCGTGATAAAAAACATTTTTCATTTTTTTAATAATATATTGTCAAGTTGAGAGGTTGATTAGCCCTTGGTATAGATGTTATTTACCAAAGTAACTATTGGTCTGGGGGAACGTAGCTGTTGTTTGTAACACAGACTAATCTTATCTTCCCAACAGTGACCGAAATCGATAGGTATTTAATGAGGTGTTTTAACTAGGGACATGTAATAGAGAGAATTATCACAAACAAGACATAATCTCAACAAAAAGGAGGTGCACGTTTGTTATTTAACGCTCAATCATCCTAATTTGCCTGTTTAAGTTAAGCTATTGCATTCCACCCTGATTGCACGTGCGTTTTCGAATCGCCCATGGTAGTGAGTGACCTTGACCTATAGTATGAAACATGTCTTACTTAGGCCCCCCTCTCTGGTTTGGGTCCCTGGATCAGCCGTGACTCAGTCTCGGGCGTGGGAGTGCAGATGTTCTAACTTTCTTCTGACTGCTGCCTCTTGATCGGCTTAATCCATTCGATACTCGATGTTTCCATGCACTGCTAACTATTACTCTTCTTTGTCAACAATTCTTTGTCAGAACACCATTGTAACTTTTGCTCTCGAAGACGACTTGTTCGTTTCGCTGGTCAGATTGTAACTCCCCGACTCAACTGGGCCGTCGCCTCCTCAGTCACCGATTTGGATTCAAAGTCCTCAAATAATTGCAGTAATTGCAGTGTCGAAATGCAAAGTCAGCACCTATGTCGCCACTAAGTTCCCAGAGGGGGGACAGAGCCCGTGTGCGATCTATTAGCTCTGTCACAATGCTTAAGTCCAGGCAATTCAAATACCCCGAAATTGCCACATTAGTAACAAATAATCGATCTGTCGCAACATACGTACGTCCAGCAGCGCGCAATGGTCATTGCAGCAACCAAGCACGCCCTCTTTATACTTGTGACATCGTAATGCATTCACTGTCTTGTCAAAAACAATAATCAATGAATTATAACCAGTGACGAAGGTCGTTTATACCCTGAACATGACATGTCCCGCCTCCATAGAAGATTCGACAGCCCGATCTTGTTCAGATGTCTTCATGTGCATCACGAATACAGGAAGATCGACTGCCATCTGGATAAGAGTTTCCTCCATATGTCAGTACCGGTCCTAGATAATCAACCTGTTTCTTCAGATGCTCCCTCATTCCCCTCTTGGATGTTTCTTCACTTTTCTGAATCTTGATGTCCTCTTCCAAGTTTGAAATCTTCCTCCTCATCAAGAAGTACAGCAATACACCATCCACCCTCTTGCATAATAGGCCAAAACAAAACCAAACCAGAATCCCTAACTGAACTCTTCTGGTATACAACTACTAAAATAAAACTAAAAACAGCAACCAAAATAAACGAATTCTCACGCCTCGGCCCATATAGACAAAAATGCAAAAACTCACGCTTCCAGGTATGTACAAGCCGAGAACCTAATATAAAAGTTTGACTTCGAATGACAGTAATATCCTAAACAACCTTTATTTATTCCTGCGAATTAGGATTAATAAATTGATCTAAAATCCCTTATTTTAATCTAGACAAAAGCAATCTTAATAAAACTTAAAGTCATAAAACAAACTAAAATATCATTGCTTTGTGCATAAAATCCAAAAACGACATAATATTTAAGAATTACTGTCTCAAAATTTCCCTGACTAAATTTCATTCGGAACGCCCTGGTAAAGTTCCTTAAAACCTAACTCACTTAAACATTGATGTGCTTTTCCTCCGACAATTTGACGTAGCTTATCCATAAGCTCCTGGAAGCCCGCCGATGTATACTGCATGACAGGTACTGGCACACTAATGGCTCGCAATGTCCCTCTCCACTGGACTCGCACAATAACATGAGCCAGGATCACTAAAACATAAACAAAAACTCGACAGACAATGTCATAATACAGTCACCACGTTCATCATAGTACACAAGCCAAGTGTAAAACTGGATTAAAATGAATACACACTCACTGACATTGAGAAATGCCATCTAGCAACGCTGAACTTCAGTAGTATTTAAAACTGACGACTAGTGCTACAGTAACACACATTTACATAATGCGATAAATAAACTGCAAGAGCGACAATTTTTAACTGAACTGAAAATTGAATTATGTAAACATATAATACGAAGCTCTATCCAGAATATTTAACCACTAATATTAATTATAAATTGAAATTTAAATTACATTACAATCGACACATTATTCCGAAACATAATTGATTATTTATTAAACTAGCTATCCATTTTATAATTAAGTTTGAAACAGAAACCTTTTATTACAATCCTCAATTCACAGACCACAACACTGAATTTTTATAATCCACATCAAGCAAATTTTCTTGAAACAACATAACTAGATTAGAATTTACTGCAGTTCTGATTGATAAACAAAAAAAAAAAAGCATTAAATTATATAAAACATAATTATTTATAAAATAAACGATATATTTATAAGTTACCAACAACATAACTTGTTACTTGTTAATAACCAGCCATGCTCACCGTCACAGAGCGCTTTAGAACCACGTCCACCTTGTTTTACAACAAGATCTTGAATGTGAAAACTTCTGCTGCATCGACAAATTCAAAACAATTATTAATTGCAGACCACTAGAAGACTCAAAGGTTTATTTTAAAATGTCTGTGCTCCTTTTAAGTCTTTGACCGACAATTACGAGCTGCAGCATAATACATGTGCCTCCTACTGATCTATTGAGAAACTAGTCACCTCTGCTATATAGACCTCACAAATGTAATCACAATCAGTGATAACACGGAGAATTATGTCATCGGCATAACTATGCACTAAGGACTTGTGACACCACCCCCGATTTCCTCCACCCTTAAAGGCTAAGAGCAAATGAAACAGCATTTCCACCCATTTGAACCATACTAATTGTATATCCATGCTACCACTCCTTTTGAACTCAAGAGATAATGGTACGTTCAGTGCCCCCACTTCTCATACTATTGGTAATGACACCCTTTGGCGCTCCCCCCTTAACCAATGCTGCGTAGGACAAGGATGTCCTACTCACTCTCCAACAATAGGGCAAGAACCACATCTGGTCCTTCCTATCCTCACAAAACGTAGGCACTGTTGTACTTCTGCCTCGTCCACCAAAAAGCGACATCACTACTTCATCTTCTTACGTACTCATGAACAGTGACAGCGAAGTACGACTCCCCCACCTAGCATTGAAACCCCCACGGCATTCACTACTTTCCTCATGGAAGGCTTCACCACCCTCTTCACCTAGCAGTGGCACACCCAATGCATCAACTTCTTCCTCGTGAGCGCTTCACTACCCTCTTCACCTATGAAGTGACATACCCCACGGCATCTCCAATAATCCTCGTGAGCAGTTTCACTAAACCACTCATCAACGCTAGAAGTGACACCCCCACGGAATCTCCAATATCTCGTGAGCGGCTTCACTTCCGCCTCTTCACCAGAAGGTGACACTCCGCGTGCATCTTCCAATATCCTCGTGAGCGCTTCACTACCTCTTCACCTTCACACATGGACACTAATTACGATCCCCTAATACCCTCGTGAGTATTTCCACTACCCTCACCATCACCATGGGACAACAAAACATCCCCTATATCCTCGTGAAGTAGTTTCCACTCCCCTACATCATCACCAAGGGACACCAATACATCCCCTATATCCTCTGTATAGTAGATACCATAGAACCTCCACCCGCAATCTCAAAACTCAAAACCACAGAAATTACCTTGTCATGTGCTATTATTGTCACCGAAATGTCCACTACCCTTAACCGACAGGAAGCAAAACCTTAGAAAATACCTTGCCATTGCTATTATGGTCACACGAAATGTCACTACGCTTACCTCAGGACATAAAACCTTAGAAATATACCTCATTTTTGCAATTCATTTTTCCTCATTTTTTTTGGCACCTCAGTGCTACTACTTTCACGACAGGGCGCTTCAACGGTGTAAAACAGCACAGAAGATGTGAACCGTGGGGGAGACGCTAGTGTTAACGCAACAGAAGATGACCCTTGGTTCACCGATGAAACAACAACGGTTTACTTTCCGATGAGGCCTCAGAGATTTCAGTTTTGACACAGTCATCTCTAAAATGACCCAACTCTCAATAAACAAAATAAAAACACGTGACCTGATTATCCAATTAACGCTGATTCTTCGGGCGTTATAACAATCCCCATTGGGTACAAATTGTTGGTTTATTTGTCCCAACCACTCCGCTGAACTCTGATCTCCGCCCCTGTGGCTGAACAAACCAACATTTTGCTGCAACCTCACCCCTGCTGTGCTGTAACTTTGCCCACTACTTTCACTCTAAGGACGGAACATCCTTGACATAGACGCTACCATGTCCGCTCATCCTTTTATGGCTGATAACATGCCATTCTTCCCCCCTTCGCATGCATCACTACCTGAACAGGAGGAACCAACATGGCACTCCTCGCCTCCTTCTCCTTTTGTAGGCAGATCCTGCTCAAGGACCCCGCGATGCCTCCAACAATTCCTCCGCAGTTCTAAAAATTTTTATTGCTCAAGTGCACTTTCAAATTCAGGCACATAACCCTCGTGAAGCACACGAGTCCTTACCTCATGCTGCAGTCCTCCTCTCAACCTCATCAACACCAGCCTAAATCTCTAGCCAAAACATAGTCTACTACCCCGTTACCTTTTCTGCTGACTCTCGATTTAACAAACCAAGTAATCTTAAGCCTAGGCATCCGATCCTCGCTCATCCTCCTCCTTGTAATAAGGCCCTCGTGTAAGAAAAATTGCACAGATTCATCTCTCCGATAAAGTAATATCCCTTCTATCCTATTGCTGTCAATTAGCTCATAAAACATATAATTAGTGTTTAATGTCAACCCACTTCGTTGAAAACCACGCTAACACACGTCAAGAAAACCCATCAAATCCATTTTTCTACCTTGTTAACAAATGCACTATCATATACAACCAAGGCGCCACCCGCTGTCAATTGAAAAGCACACTCTACAACGTCACAAACCATCGAAAACCCATTTTATAACCTGTATATAAATGGCAATATCATATACAACCAGGCGCCTCCACCATGTCAGTTGGGAGTG
Organism: Sweltsa coloradensis; assembly: GCA_024449915.1. Taxonomy (NCBI): domain Eukaryota; kingdom Metazoa; phylum Arthropoda; class Insecta; order Plecoptera; family Chloroperlidae; genus Sweltsa; species Sweltsa coloradensis. The sequence goes on along the minus strand of JAMZAV010002254.1, from coordinate 98,229 downwards.
TGATTAGCCTTGGTATAGCTTTTTGATTTCAAAGTAACTATTGTCTGGGGGAATGCGTAGCTGTTGTTTTGTTACACAGTACTAATCTTCCCAACAGTGACCGAGGAGTGCGATAGGTATTTAATGATGTGGTTTACTAGGACTGTTGAGAGGATTTTCACAAACAAGAAACATAATCTCACAAAAGGAGGTGCACGTTGTATTTACCTCAATTCATCCTAATTTTGCCTGTTAAGTTTAAGCTATGCATTCCACCTGGATTGAACGGAGTTCGACCCCCATGTGTGAGTGACTTGACCTATAGTATGAAACCATGTCTTACTTTAGTTCCCCCCTCTCTGGTTTGGTCTCTGGATCAGCCGTGATGCTCAGTCCCCGACGTGTGGAGTGTGCAGATGTTTCTACTCTTTATTTCGGACTTCTTGCTCTTGATCGGCTAATCATTCGATACTCGAATGTTTCACATGCACTGTACTAATTCACTCTTCTTGTCAACATTCTTTGTCAGACACCATTGTACTTGCTCTCGCAAGACGACTTTGTTCGTTCGCATGGTCAGATTGGTAAACTCCCCGACTCAACTGGGCTTATTACGCTCTCAGTCACCGAGTTGATTCAAGTCCAAAATTAATTAGCCATATTTGCAGTGTCGATCAAGTCAGCACTATGTCGCCACTAAGTTCCCCGAGACAGAGCCCGTGTGCGAATATTAGCTCATGTCACAATGCTTTGTCCAGCAATTCAAATACACCCGAAATTGCCACATTAAGTAACAAATAATCAATCTGTCAGCAACCTTATACGTACGTCATACATGCGCGCAATGGTCATTGCAGCAACAAGCACGACCTCCTTATACTTTGTGACAAAAAAATTTCCCGTTATGCAATCACTGTCTTGTCACAAACAATAATCAATGAAATTATACAAGTAACAAGGGTAGTTACTACCCTGAACATGACAATATTGCTCAAATCTTAGCTCAGAAACCCAAAGCTTATATCAACTATTTAAATATTTTTACATTTTGATTCCTATTATGATTACGCCATAGTCGTTGTCAGACGTGCAAGTAAAACCTCGTTTGAGTACCGCGGTAACATAATTTTTAGTTTCATTTGATTGATGTTTACCGTGTAAATGATTGAGTTTTGAGTTTTCTCCCAGCGGTAATTTGGGAAACCTTGCTCGAGGAGATTTGACCACCGCCGTATATAAAAGTCTGAGATGATAATAATAATCAAACACCCGGTTCCAACATAAGTCAGGTCGGTGGGTGACATATCACCAGTTTCTCGGGCTGTGGACTTTCAGTGCTTGCTAGCCAGATATTTTTTGTAAATGAAGATCAAACGCCAATGCCGTTAAACTAGATGCTACACATTTTCAATGTATTATTTCTTTTATAGGTTTGAAAAGTGAAATACTTGATCCTTATACTTACACTTTAATGGTGATGATTCAAATCGGCTAACATGTACTTTGCCATCCATGGTAAAGTGTGAATATCAATAAAAGGCAATCAGTGGCCATAGAATCATTGAGTAAAGAACGTTATGTATACTGAATGTCAGAATGGTTCGTAAGTGAATTTTTAAATCGATACTAAAACTTAAGTATTAATTATGTTTGAAACTTTGCATGCTACAACTAAAAACACCAGTGTTTGTTCGAATTTAAAATTAAAATCTATTCATTGCGCACGATAGACAAAATTTTTATAATTATAGTCAAATCATTGAGGAATTGTTAATAATATGAAGTTAACTGTTAATGTAACTGAGATAAAATAATATCGTCTGGTACCTATTCGGAATACGAGTAGTAATAATCAAATGTTTTAAAATCATTTGAAGTTATTATCACAAAATTTTCCAAAAAAATACTTTCAAGCAGATAACTCACTCTTATACTTTTTAAATACGGCGTTTAATCTAAATTGATGTGTGACATTTTCAACCGAAAAGGGCAAAAGTGCTATTTAAAACTAATTAGCAAATAAGCACAATATTGTGCAAATCCTACCCGTATATGTGCACACAGTGAGTAATAGAACCCCATGTTTCCCTTCGCCACCTACTAAAACTTACGAATGTCGTCGTTATACTCCAAAACATCGTAAGTAATATTTTTGGTAAATAATGTGGTGCTTTACGACATAACTTATCTTTGGCATTGTTCTGAAGACAAACTTCGATTTGACAAAACAAATTTTGGTTTGAGCGAAGCGAAGACCTTAAATTTTTCACTGACATACAAGAAAATTATCTCAGGTGTTTTTTTTTATATCTTTGTCTATATTTTGTTCGCACTCTACCGGGTAAACGGTTTATGCGATCTTGATGAATATTTCAGGGGACCTTCGAAATCTCTGGTCTTAGACTTGCCACGTTTTTTGGTACAATCGATCAAAATATTTCTTATGATTATCATACTTTTATGGGTATTTTTTTTATTTTTAATGAGATATTTTCGTAATATTTGGCAAACGGCTACTCCGATCTTGATGAAACTTTATGGGAACGTTTGAAACCAACCATGTTATGATTTAAGAGACATTTTGAAGAAATATTTTTCAAAGAAATGTATCTTTCACGATTTTTCTTTCGGTTTTTAATACGATATTTTCGCAATATTTGGGCCGATTCTGACCAAACGGGTGGGGCTACAACGTTCATATTTTACATTGACATAAAGATTATGGTGATGTAGTGCCTTTTGAAAGAAAAAGTTGAAAAAGTTGGTCAAAATTCATAGCAATAAAGGTTTTAATATTAGCCTTTTACAGGTGTATGATTAACAATTAATATCAAGTAACTATAGAAAAAGTAATGAGATTCCACCTAAAAACGTAATCATTGGACATAAAAAATTTAAAAAAGCTCATCCATCAACGCGACTGGAAAAGGCGTTCGCGAAGCGGCCTAGTAACTATATTTTCCAATACAATAATTTATCTTACGGTAATCTTTTTAGACCAAAGTTTATTGGTCTGAATTAAGTCATTGGATGAGCGTAGCGAGCGAAGCGAAGATTCCATTTCACTACACTGGAGAAAAAATCCGGAATGTTTTTTTTTTTCTTTTTTCTTTTGTATTTTTGTGTGTCTGTGAACACGATTGCGGCTAAACCGACACTCCGATTGCGATGAAATTTTATGGAGACCTTCGAAATCTCAGAACTTAGAACTGCACCGTACGAAAAATCGATCAAAAAATTATTTCTCTTGAAAATCGAAATTTTCCGATGTATTTCGATTTTCTTTTTTGTTTTTGTTTGTATTTTTGTGTGTTTGTTAACACGATTCCGGCTAAACCGATACTCCAATTGCGATGAAATTTTCAGGAGACCTTCAAAATCTCTGAACTTAGAACTGCACCGTACGAAAAATCGATCAAAAAATTATTTCTCTTGAAAATCGCAATTTTACGTTTTTTTTTATTTTCTTTTTTGTTTTTGTTTTTATTTTTGTGTGTTTGTTAACACGATTCCGGCTAAACCAATACTCCAATTGCGATGAAATTTTCTGGAGACCTTTGAAATCTTTGAACTTAGAACTGCCACCTTTACAAAAATTGATCAAAAAATTATTTCTCTTGAAAATCGCAATTTTACGATTTTATTACGATTTTCTTTTTTTTTTGTTTGTATTTTTGATGTGTTTGTTAACACGATTCCGGCTAAACCAATACTCCAATTGCATGACATTTTTTGGAGACCTTGAAATCTTTGAACTTAGAACTGCCACCTTTTTGAGGCAATCGAAAAATTATTTCTCATAAAATTGTACTTTTACGATTTTTTTTCGTTTTTATTGTTTTTTCGTTTGTAATTTTTGGTGTTTGTTAACACGGATTCCGGCTAACATACTTCATTTGCAATCGACATTTTTTTAAGGCCTGAATTTGTGACTTAGTACTTGCCGTTTTTTGGTAAAGCGAAGAAATATTTCCATGAAGTTGTACTTTTAGATTTTTCCCCTTTTAGGCGATATTTCGTGACATTGCATTCTGCTAAAGGGAAACGTTCATCTACACGAACATTAAGGTAATGGTGATGTATTGCCTTTTGAAAGAAAAAGTTGAATAAGTTAGCCAGAATCCATATAAATAAAGGTTTAAATAAGAGTTTTTTTTAGGTTTATAATAACAATTAACAAGTAACAATAGAAACTTGACAACAATCACCTACAATGCATTCAAAACGCACTTGCAAAGGAAAAGTGGTCCTACAAAAACTAAAAACGAACAAAAAAGTTCATCCATCAACGCGGCGGGACTAAAGCGTTTTCCTAGTATTAGGCAATTAATTCAATATTGTAATCTTTTCTAATAATTTTTGGTGTTATTACTTTAAAACTAGGAAAACGCTTAAGTCCCGCCGCGTTGTTGGATGAGCGTAATTGGTGCATTGAGTTGTTAAGTGTTATGCGGATTTTCTGTTGTACTGTAAAAAAATCATTACTTAGTTGATTTTTTTAAAATTAATTTAAATTAAATAAAAAATAAACTTTAATTTTAATTTTTTTTAATTATTCGTAATTTAAAAAAATAAAAAAATCGTAAAATTTCGATTTTCATAACAAATAATTTTTCGATTGCGCTCAGATTTCACACGAATATATAAATTCATGAAATTAAGGTTATGTGAAAAAATCATTACGATCGGATAAAGCATGTAAGTGCTATAAGCCAAAGAAATTTGAAAATCAAAAAAATTCCCAAAATTGCAATTTTTTAAAGAAATTTATCTTTCGATAACGCTCAAAATTCACACGAATGTATCAATTCATAAAATAAAGGTTGTGTGAAAAAATTATTACAATCGGACAAAGCATGCAGGTGTTATAAATCGAAGAATTTTGTTAAAAATCGAAAAAAATCGTAAAATTGCGATTTTCATGAGAAATAATTTTTCGATCGATTTTTCCCCCCGTGCAGTTCTTCGTTCAGAGATTTCATAGACCTCCATAAAATTTCATCGCAATTGGAGTATTGGTTTAGCCGGAATCGTGTTCACAGACACACAAAAATACAAAAAAAAAAGAAAAAAAAAAAAAAACATTCCGGATTTTTTTCTCCAGTGTAGTGAAATGGAATCTTCGCTTCGCTCGCTACGCTCGCTACGCTCATCCAAAAAAATTAATAAATATTGGCTATTTAATTAAAGATTCATTTTAAGCACAAATTCAAATTTGTAACACATTCCTAAAACTATATATAAAAATTGTTTGCATATTTTCAATTTTGCATGGAAAAATGTATTTATTTATTATTTGCAAAAAAAATTGCAAAAAAAACTAATTGAAAAAACCTATTATTTACCCGGGATAAATTTAAAAACGTAATGGGTCCATATAGCACCGCTGTGCCGAAAAGATTGTTCAGAATTAATAGGGGATAAGTTTTTTTATGGTTTAGTCTTTGTTTCTTGAACACTTGCTATGCTTGTGCCCCTGTTCTCTGTGTGTAAATTACTTGCGGAACTCTCGACATCTCTATGAGATTGAACATTGGTGTTCTGAGTCAATTGTTATGTTTATATTGTATTCGGTGCTGTATTTAATCACATGTGATTGGTGGAACCTGTTTGTGACATATGATTGGAGAAAACTAAACTAAACGTTATAGAGAGTCACAAAAATAAGTCTCGCGGACCGCCTGTTGCCAACCCCTGATGTAACACATGGATGGCCAGAAGTTGGTTGTAAGGCTGAATCCGATAAAGTAGGCTAGTTTCTAAAATTGTCTGGTCTGCTTCTTGGAAGATGAAAAGGTGTGTTGATTTTGTTTGGTCTTTAGGAAACAAGAAAATGCACAAGATCATCAAGAAGCTTTGACTCAAAACAACAGTGCTAGAAAAAAAAACGTTTTCAAACACACAAAAGAAATAAAAGAAAAAGGGTTCAAAAATTTGAAATTGCATTTTTTCGAAGTCTTTGTCAAAACATGCGCTATTGGCCTTACGTTACTCTCCATGGAGAGGTTGAGACTGCTTGCTGGTTGGTTCGTTGATTGGTTGTGATTGATTGGTTAGTTGGGTTGCTCACATGAATTGTGGAGTCAAAACGTCACAGGCGTCTAAGAGGAATTAAGTTACCCCCCCTCCCCCCCCCCTTTTTAGTGGAATTGTACACCCGGCGTCAGAAGTAAATCAAGGGGCATCGTTATCTACAATACCCAGCCCTTGTTTTACTTCTGATGCCGGGTGTTCGTTTCATTGAAAAACAAGAACTGAACTTTATTTCTTCCTGAATAACGGGGCCAGTATTTTTTTGCCAGTTCCTTCAATAATTGTCCTTTTTCGGACTTCTATTTTAATTTAAACCAGATTGCTGAGTATAGGGAATATTCTTTTTTTTCGTTGATGCTTCGGGAGGTCACAGGTTCAAATCTCGTCGAGACCCGCAATCCTGACCGTAGGTATCTTCCGAGGTTTTCCTCAACGTGTATTGCGGGCTAGTCAACTTCTCGTCTGCAGACTCACAACAAAACGTTCATGAAATTATTTCACCCGGATTGCCCAATTATTCACCCCCTTCCCTTTCGCGTTTGAAAAAATTAATCCCCCCCCCCCCCCGCCATGCAGCAGAACTGATGTTTTAAAACAAAACTTGTTATTAATTATTACACCCAAATTGCATAATCTTGCACTCCTATTTGGTATAGTGCTACGAACAACGCATCATATCGGTTCGAACCAAAATTTAAAAAAACAATATTTTTCCTGAACCGAAAACCGTTATACCGAACCGTAAACCGAAATTTAGAATTTCAGTTTTCGGTTACGTTTCAGTTTATTTCGGTTAAACAGTTTTGCATCACAAAGTTTCAAAATCGCAAAATTGCAAAAGAAAAGTGATCGATTTTCCTTTCAACTATAGTTCAACTTATACTTTCATTCGTAAGACCATTTTGCCAGTGTATTCGACACTATAGAGATTGTGGCCACATTTTTAGGACTTACGCCGACCAGTGGCTGAGTGTGAAACGTCGGGCAACGTGTTGTGTCATGGAGTCCTATAACAGATAGGAGGGCTCTCATTGTGGTGCTACATAATGAGGAATGACAAGAATTAATAATCCGTATGGAGGCAAACGATATTAATTCAAAATTCACAGTTATATGGGCACCTTGAAACCTTTCTTTTACTGCTTCCCATTAAAGTAGGACATATTGCACCCTTAAACTACCTTTAATCAAAGTTTTATACAATTGCATGTAAACATATACACATTGTTTGGAACCTTACTGAAATATTCCTCCAATAAAAGTGGCATTCATATAAGTAATTGATTTAAATGCTTGTAATTAACCGTTAATCTTTCAATCCTTCCATTTAAAGTACCATGCATGTACGCAGTTAACACGAACAGAGGGACATTGTATAACAAATAGAATAAAATATTAGTAACGTTCAAGTATGCACTCAATATAATTATAACAGATTAATTCAGACAACACAATTTGTTGGCAATATTAGTTACTGTATATTTCTAGGTGTACTTATTCGCCAAACTTCATGCAGGAGCGCTCTAGCGGCAAAAGTGTTAACTATATCAGCAAATGGGAGTCGCACGCCATGACGGTTGATCACTATGACAGTTGCCCTCACTTTATAAATTCAATTTAAAATCGAGATTATGGCAGTCGCACATAATTATTTTAAATATAAAATAATTTACGAAACCAGGAGCAACTGACGTAATGACGAACTGCCATAGAGGGATTTCAAATGAGTTTTCAACGTTAACATATGACCTGCTAGTACAGTCGCACACTATATCAGTTTTTAAAAGTCTTGCCTTAAATATTAAATTAAATAAATATTAGAACGATTGTCATAGTGAGCAATTGGTATAATATCGACAAGATAGTCCATTTCGCTCATGAAATAGCCTATGGACAGTTGTTGTTATAGCAGTTGTTTCTATAACAGTTGCACAAATAACAGTTGGAAGGAAATTAAAATAAAATAAGATATATTTGAACGACTCACAATGAAGCAACTGACCGTCCATAAGAAACAATGCTATGTCAGTTGTCGTTATAACGGTTGCGCACTCAAAAAGGCTACATTCAATTTACAAGACTGGCATAATGTGCAACTGGTAGGTGGGCAACTGTTATAACCAACGTGTAATGTATTTTATATGGTCTTAAGGTCAGTCGTTATTATGACAGTTAAATTGTGACAGTCGAGCGTAGGTCAGTCGATAGACACCCATTTATTTATTTATTTATTTATTTATTTATTTATTTATTTATTTATTTATTTATTTATTTATTTATTTATTTATTTATTTATTTATTTATTTATTTATTTATTTATTTATTTTATTTATTTATTTATTTATTTATTTATTTATTTATTTATTTATTTATTTATTTATTTATTTATTTATTTATTTATTTATTTATTTATTTAACCGGGCAAACGGCATATGCGATCTTGATGAAAATTTAAGGGGACCTTCAAAATCTCTGACATCAGAGCTGTATTGTTTTTGGGTACAATCGAAGAAATATTTCTCATAAATGTCGTACTTTTACGATTTTTTTCGATTTTTAGTGCGACATGTTCGTTATATTTGGCAAACGGCTACTCCGATATTGATGAAACTTTAGAGGAACGTTTAAAATCACTGAAATCATATATGTTATGACTTTAGAGACATTTGAAAAATATTTCTTATAGAAATCGTACTTTTACGATTTTTTCTCCGATTTTTAATACGATATTTTCGTGATATTTGGGCCGATTTTGACCAAACGGGTGGAGCTACAACGTTCATATTTTGCATTGACACTAAGATTATGGTGATAAAGTGCCTCTTGAAAGAAAAAGTTGAAAAAGTTGGTCAAAATTCATAGAAATAAAGGTTTTAATATGAGCCTTTTACAGGTGTATAATGAATAAGTAATATCAAGTAACTATAGAAAAAGTAAGGAGATTCCACATAGAAACGTAATCATTGGACAGAAATATTAAAAAAAAAGCTCATCCATGAACGCGACTGGAAAAAGCGTTCGCGAATCGGCCTAGTATTATAAAATTATATCAGACATGTAATTATTTGAAATTTTCTAAGTAAAAAACTGATCAAAAATATAAACGTGTTCCGCTATTTTGGAAGTGTTTACTTGGGGCTGGGCTACATTGTTCTAACTGCCAAAGGTCTTTTTGATTCACCTTTGTATAAAGAACCACATTGGCACCGAATAGAATAATAAATTGAATTTTCTGAAGCCTGTGTCGGATCAAAAAGTTTAGTTACGGTTAGTAGGCTCCTGAATGTACCTGTTGAACCAAAAATCACCAGAATGTCAAAAGGTGCTAATATTCTTCTAATCTTTGCTCTTAATTTGGGATCTAGGGCGACGGTCGTCGCCCGCAGCCAAGCGCCACGCGAATGTACTTATACCTTGTGTCGACCCAAGTAACACTCTGTCAATCATCAAACTGAAAAGACGCAGGTTGTATTGAGGCCTCTCGCCTTCTTTGTTGAAACTAATGTAAAACGCAACCACTTCTAAATCTTCATGTTCGAGCAAATTAGTGGACACTCAGTTATATAAAAGGGGACGTTCTCAAATACAGGCTGGTACAGATTCCAAAGAGGTACATGTGGTTTGAAACTGTCAATACGGGTCAAGATGGACAGGCCATTACAGGTAATGGGGATTATTTACAATTGTATTGTGCACAAAACCACCGGTTCCCTTTCACTTAGATGATTGACAGAGTGTTACTTGGGTCGACACAAGGTATAGAAGGCGGCGACCGAACTCTGCACTGTATACAGCTACCCGAGTTATAGTTTTCAGCTATCTGCACACGCCGCCCCGAAAGATTTACAATCTTGAAACTCGGTATGTGAGCTGATATGTGGACCATGACCTACAAAAAAAATCATTCTGATCCGATAACCCGTTGTGTTAAAAAAAGTGCCTCAACATTGTTGAAATCCTTTCGGCTGGCTGGCTAATTCTCCGCGAAATAGTTACAACCACCTACAAAAAAAAGGTAAATCTTAGAACTTTGAAACTTGGACCACACTTAGATGTTCCTCAGACGCAGTGCCTGCCTATTGTTTTGAAAAACCAAAATCGGGTAACAGGGAACATAGCCTTGCATGGAAATGAATATTCGTCAAATTTTACATTTCGACTCACCAATATTTCGTCAGTTTTCCAGTTCCATAACTTATAACACTTGACACTATTAGGATATCCAATCAGCACACACTCTTCCGACTTCGCATCAAGCTTGCCTTCCTTCTTTCTTGGGTTAAAAACGCTCCAAGCTTTGCATCCATGAACTCTCATGTGTTGAAAATTTGATTCTTTTCCCAACCATAGAGTTGCAGGTACCTGCCCGTCAATTCCATTTGAGGGACATTTGTTTCTGATTTAGCATGCTGTAAATAGAGCGTCGGCTCATAAAGTTTTCGTAACACCAGGGACTACAAATTGCTTAACGTCGTAACACCAGATTCTATTAACAAGCATCTCGTCATGTCTAGTAGCGTCTGATTCATTCTTTCTGCTACTCCAGTTTGCTGACGAGTTCCAGGAACTGAAGTCTGGCGTTGGATTCCACAATTCTTGACATAACCATTAATTTCACGACTAGTATATTTTCCGTCATTGTCACTTTGGAAAACCTTCACCTTTCGTCCGTGATGATTTTCGGCCATTCGCCGGTATTCATCAAATTTGCTAAGGACTTCATTCGTCTTCTTCATTGGATACGCTATAGTTTACCTCGTGAAATCATCAATGAAAGTGACTAAATAGTTCGATTCGAGCCAACTTTTGTTGAAGGAACTACTTTCCCAACGACATCTGAATGAATCAGTTCGAGAGGTGCTGTTCCTCGTTTAGCTTCTCCTACATTAAAACGTGTTCGCTTCAATTTTTCCAGTACGCAAGTTTCACAGTTTACCACTCGTTCTTCAGTTTGAGTTTACTTCGGATTATCTTATCGATGGATCTGACCTTCAATCTACTGTACCAGTTACATGCTAAAATCTCTTAAAGGGATTACCTCATCTTGAAAAATGTATTAATCATTAGTTTTGAGACTCTAACTTGAATACACCAAAACAAAAATCAAAGAAATCGCAAACAATTCCGTTTTACAAAAAGTATTTACTTTGCTAAATATTTGCTGTGTCTTGGCCACGCCTCTTCGCGTGACGTCAACTGTGGCTTAGTCCCAGGCGGCATGGGCAATGCAAGCGTGCTGTATAAGTGTAGTCAGTCACGCACGGCAATCACTATACTTACAGTATCTTCCGCATTTTATTTCGACGTTATTTTGTAATTTTGGTTCCGGGGCAAAACAATATTAAATTGAACCTGAGTTGAGTTTGCAGCAGATTGAAAAAAAAACAAGCTGCAGAGGCAGGCAACTGAGAATAGCGAATAGGGGAGTACTGGTCTCATCAATTACTAATCAAGCCTAGAAGTAATGTTGTCCGATAAATAATGGTGTGCCAGGTAATGGGTATTTTACAATCACGTCGCCGTTTGTAACAACGAGAAGAAAACTGTGCTGTTTATAGAATGATGCCATCATTGGGACATAAAGATAACACTCGCCGCAGCGTCTTTGTCTGCGATTTGCCACGTCTTGTCTACGTCACAATGAGTGAGTTTACTGAGGGGGAGGGGGGGGGGGGGTCGGGGGGATACATAAATAAGTTTGTTAGCAAAATAATGAAAGGCTACAGCTACACTTTGCACTATCTCTCTCTTTTCTCTAGGGAAGGGATAAGACCTGTATTTTTTAAATGCTTTAGACCATATTTTGTTTTGAGCTTATGACTTCTAGAAGATTAAAAACATAAGTGATTTATTGGATGAGCGTAGCGAGCGTAGCGAGCGAAGCGAGCGAAGCGAAGATTCCATTTCACTACACTGGAGAAAAAAATCCGGAATGTTTTTTTCTTTTTTTTGTATTTTTGTCTGTTTGTTAGCACGATTCCGGCTAAACCGATACTCCGATTGCGATGAAATTTTATGGAGGTCTTCGAAATCTCTGAACTTAAAACTGCCACGTTTTTGAGCACAATCGAAAAATTATTTCTCATGAAAATCGCAATTTTACGATTTTTTCGATTTTTTTTTTAAATTCGACTTACAACACCTACATGCTTTGTCCGATTGTAATGATTTTTTCACAGAACCTTAATTTTGTGAATTGATATATTCATGTGAAATTTGAGCGTTATCAAAAAACTTTTTTTTACGAAAATCGCAATTTTACGACTTTTTTCAATTTTTAAAATTTCTCCAGTGAATAACACCTACATGCTTTATCCGATTGTAATGATTTTTTTACAGAACCTTAATTTTATGAATTAATATATTCGTGTAAAATTTGTGCGCAATCGAATAATTATTTCATATGAAAATTTCAATATTACGATTTTTTTTTTTTAAAATTACGATTAATTAAAAAAAGTTAATTTTTTATTTAATTTAATTCAATTTTAAAAATATCTTCAACTAAGTAATGATTTTTTCACAGAACAACAGAAAATTCGCATAACACATGGCAGCTCAATGCACCAATTACGCTCATCCAACAACGCGGCGGGACTTAAGCGTTTTCCTAGTTATGTTAATTATAAATGCTAACACTACAATGCTGAATGATCGCGCGAAGAGAAGTAAGGCAGGGACAACAAATTGTCAGCATGAACAAAGGGAAAATGTTTGTTTCAAACCAAAAGAACAATACCACCAATCGCAAAAGAGGGCATGTTTACTCGGCACTTGTTTCTGCCTGGGCTGTGATACCTCCATTCAAGAGACCGGTTTTGCGTGTACCCGTACAATCCAATCAGGACATAGACCTACTTCAGTTTTCAGTTTTTCACCGATCTCGAATTCGTTTCAAGAAAATGTTCGGATCACACGTGTGTATCCTTTCTTGGCACAACGTGTGCTCTTTTTATTTGGCTCAATTACTGCTGATCTAGGTCTGGAAATGAATGTAATGATAGATGCTTATTTTTACCCTACCCGAGACATTGCTACACTTGAACTCACATCATATGCTGAACCATGCTTCAACAAAATTTGAAGCATCACTATCACTATCTGTAGCAAGCATCGAATCGCAACTGAATAATTGGATGAGCGAAGCGAAGACTTTAATTTGACTTTGTGTTTTTTTGTTTGTTTTTTACTTACTTTACCCCAAGAAAAATAGCTCGGGTGTTTTGGTTTTGTTATTTTTTTTTTGTCTATTTGTTCACTCTCTACCGGGCAAACAGCATATGCGATCTTGGTGAAAATTGGAGGGGACCTTCGAAATCTCTGAACTTAGAGCTGTATTGTTTTTGGGTACAATCGAAGAAATATTTCTCATAAATATAGTACTTTTACGATTTTTTTCGATTTTTAGTGCGATATTTTCGTGATATTTGTCAAACGGCTACTCCGATATTGATGAAACTTTAGAGGAACGTTTAAAATCACTGAAATTATATTCTTAAATATAATAAATATTTCTTATAGAAATCGTACTTTTTCGATTTTTTCTCCGGTTTTTAATACGATATGATATTTGGGCCGATTTTGACCAAACGGGTGGGGCTACAAGGTTCATATTTTACATTGACATAAAGATTATGGTGATGAAGTGCCTCTTGAAAGAAAAAGTTGAAAAAGTTGGTCAAAATTCATAGAAATAAAGGTTTTAATATAAGCCTTTTACAGGTGTATAATGAACAAGTAATATCAAGTAACTATAGAAAAAGTAAGGAGATTCCACATAGAAACGTAATCATTGGACAGAAATATTCCAAAAAAAGCTCATCCATCAACGCGACTGGAAAAAGCGTTCGCGAAGCGGCCTAGTTATAGCAAAGCGTGTCTGAGGATAGTAGGCACGACGCGACAGCCGAGAGCAATACGCCCAATGAAATTTTTCATCTATAGCAGGCTAGATCCCCAGTCATGGTCCACTTCCGTGACAATTTGAAGCCATCTTGAATTGGGCAGTTTGCATGTTGCGAAACTAGTAGCCCAAATATTTTTCAAGATGGCTGTCAGGTTGACAGGTGAGTATATTCGCCACCAAATGATTACTAAATTCTTATGCAATAACTTCTTATTTTTTCTGTTTGTGCAATCACATGCTGCACAAGCTAAAACCATATCAAAACAAAGCAGAAAAATACTTATTCGCATCTAAAACATAATGTAAAGCATATTAAATTGAAAAGCCAAATCGACAATCTTAAAAAGGTCAAGACAGATTGGCGCTTCAATTTGGTACGCTCGCGCCTGTGCGGACTTCATTGAGTACGCTGCAATTGACGTCACAAGTAGCGCGCACCAGATTTGAAATCTGATGCGAAAAGCTTGTTTTTTAATGGGTTTGTTTGTTTTGATTGTTCGTTTTTTCTTCATATCATGGCGTAAAATGTTATTACTGTTGTTCTGAACGCCACTTTTATCAAGATGAGAGTCGTCCATTAAAACACAGCAAAAATGCACATTTCTGTTCTTTTCCCCGCCCATTGTCCATGTGACTACAGACATTAGTCCGATCGAGCGAAGCTATTCAAGAGACTGATTTGTCATTCCCTCTGTCTGTCTGCCCGGGGCATGCTCAGCTAAGGTTGCTTATTTCTCGTGCTTGAGCAAATTAGATCATTCATTTATGACTTGGGAAAGTGCCGGACTAAAGATTTCGTTAAAATTGGTTTGAAATTGTACTTATTTTTGCATATTTACATTTTGAATTGGCCGCCGTCATAACAGCAAATATTTAGAATTGATTTGAAGGGGTAGTGTTGTGCTCTGTTGTAGGGAATATTTAATAGTGAGATTTTTGATTCCTACGCCATTTTTACAACCCCCACCCTAGATCTTTATGATTTTTTTTACGGTATCAACTTCAATCTAGGGTTTCTTTGAGAGAGGCGCGATATATTTGTTTAAAAATGCTGAAAATGCGTCTTTTCGTTGTTTTCCTCGTTGTTATCACTGCACTGTTTCCTGTAGTAACCACAGACGTTAACTTAACGTCAACGAAAACGAACGAAGCTCTACGATTTCTAGAGTACTAGAGGTCGATCCATGATGGTACATGGTAGATTGGACAATTGCCAATCGGGCTAGGACTAGGGTCGTAGTGGGGCTAGTCTGGGGCCAAAGTCGAATTTTAAATAACACACTCTTTTAAAGAAGCTGATCATTTCCTTTGGATTTTTCAATTGCCGATTGGTCTAGTACTTAGCGGGGGCCTAGGGTTAAAAATATTAATGGGCCAATGGCAAATTTAAAATATCCAATTCTTAAACACGCTGATCATTTACTTTACCTGGAGCTGAGTCCAAAAGATTTTTCGCTGATTAACCACAGGCTTTCCACAGACTGACTACATGACTGCAGATTACTTCCGGCGTACTACTCACCCACTTACCCACTTAGACGGTAACATAATCAGACGCTGGTGTGATTTTAATACTTTCACTTTCTTTCAGCACCTGGTCTCTGTGAAACCGTATGCCGCAGTCCCTGGCCCTAGACCTCTACCTCTGGTTGGCAACACCTGGCGCGTCCTGCCGGGCATCGGCCAGTACTCTGACATCGCTAAGATGGCTACCCTCTTACACCAGCAGTACGGCAACATAGTAAGGCTATCGGGTGAGAAGCGATGGAATAAGTTACAGACTTTTGGCCAGAAGATACCTTGTTAGATGTTGTTGGATAAGATGCGAGTTTGATAGTATGAAAATAGGGAAGTCTCACAACCTTTTTTAATTATTCTACTGTATTCAGGGCCAGTTTCTGATTACATATATATATATATAAAAACAGGGCAACACGTCATAAGTCAGCATAACCGTACAACCAATCACCATGTTATCATTGAAAAAAAAACATTTTTGCTGATTATCATACTTATAGAAGCCTGTTTAGAATAAAATTTGTTTCTTATATGGTTAGAAAATGCTAATAAACAATAATTTATACTTTAAGATATAACATTTGCATATTTGTGTATACATTTATAACGATTAATGGTTTTATGATAACAGAAATAGAGAAAATGTTAACGGCCGACAGGCAAATTTAGCTCCGCGATCTAGAAGACCGTGGTCAATTTCATTCATAAACAACGCTGTCTACTGAGATATGACGTCACACGTCTTTTTACAATAAAAGCGCGGGAGAGAGTAAACGTAAAACTTTGTACCTCTGTGAACCAGACAGATTAGAATGTTATAAACTACGGCGATGGTGTTTTTAAGTGAATATCTACTGATTCTGTACACCAGTGCTAATATCTACGACTGAGGAGACTTCTCAATTGCGCCCTACTCATCACAACCCGCTCCCTTTTCTTCTACCTGTCCATTAAGAAAAACGAATGGAAGTGCTCTATGCAATAAATAGTGATATATGATGTCATGTGGTTTGTACGCGCCTTCTGTTTACGATATGAATGTGTTTTTGAAACCGAATCTGTATCTAGTCTCTGCAATAGCCCTAAGGGCAAGGTAAAATAATTTAATTATTATTGGACGCGTGAGCGGAGCGAACAGAGTCTCTATGGCAAGTTTTCAGGACTTTGTTGTGTTTATATGTGTGTATGTATGTCGTAGCTAACTAGGCGCTTCGCGGAACGCTTTTTTAGTCGCGTTGATGGATGAACTTTTTTGTAAGTTTTTAGTTTGCGTGGGATCTTTTTACTTTTGCAAGTGCTTTTTGAACGCATTGTAGATAATTGTTGTCAAGTTTCTACTGTAATTTGTTTTTTATTATGTACCTAAAAAAACTCACACTAAAACCTTTATTCTATGGATTCTGGCTAGCTTTTTTAACTTTTTCTTTCCAATGGCAATACATTACTGTTACCTTAATGTCCATGTAAAATATGAACGTTGTAGCCCCACCCGTTTGGTAAAAATCGGCCCAAATATCACGAAAATATCGCATTAAAATCGAAAAAAAATCGTCAAAGTATGATATTCATAAGAAATATTTCTTCGATTACACCCAAACACTTGGCAGGTCTAAGTTCAGAGGTTTCGAAAGTCCCCTCCAACTTTCATCAAGATCGCATTTTATGCCGTTTGCCCTGTACTTTAAGTTGCTTTAAGCATAGCGTTTAAGCGTTTAAAATATTATTCTGAGAGTATCTTACACAAGCAAAAGCATTGTTAGGCTTTCAGGGAAAAATAAGAATATTTAGGTATAGACTGTTCCAAAAAGTGGGTCCTTAAGTGTTTAACCAGTAAATAAATATTTATATATATATATACAAATTGTATACATTGTACATATATTTTCCGACATTTACACCATGTGCATGTACATTGTTTAGCTATTAATATGGCATTACATTAAGACACAATGTAATAGTAGACACAAATGCAATATAACTGTCTAAATAAAAAATAGAAACCCTCCAAACAGTTAATGCAGATTTCTGCATGCCGCTTCGAGGCTCGAGTGCATAATGCCAAATCAAACCGTTATTTATAGTTTTTATGAATATTTAGTACCCTAATTATTGTTGCCACAAAAAGAAATGACGCAAAACGTAATTATTTAAGATAAATTATAAAACAAGAAGTACAGTCTGTTCACAATATTTGTTTTCAGAAAACTCAATTTGCTTCAAACATTGTTCATTCAACATTGTATTTCCAGTTTAATCCCTGCAGTAGCCTATATAGCTATGATCAACTAAGATATTCTGTAAGAAAAGGATATGCGTATTTGTATATACGTGAAATGTATTATATAAAATTAAAAATATATATTTTCAATAGGAACATCACTTACATTTTCAGACCTCTTCATTCACGTCTGAGTTGAGATTTTTACTATGTACGAATCTGTGAATAAAAAATGAAATGAAATGAAATGAAATGATATTTTCTTCGTTCTCATCCTGTCTTGTACTGACATCATAATTTGTACAAGTCTGTATTTTGCACATGTCGGTACGACTAAGATAATTACGCAAGCAATAGCATGACTAAGGAAGACATTGGAGTGAACAATTGCATGCTAAGAGTTACAGCACATCAGTTGGAGCTATTCAAATGTTCTCTCATCTCAAGAACCGGCATAGCTTCTGAAATCGTTGATATCTTCCATCCATGCAATTCTGGAGGAGGTATTTTTGAAAAGGATTCCAAGGGTAATTTCCCTATATCAGACTGATTGTTTGCACGTGTCATGTATATATGAAGTGCGTCCTTACAAGGTGGGAGAAAAGTATGTTCTATAGTGCCCCTTTTCGTGCAGAACAACGAACAACGAATAGCGCAAATCGTTTAATTTTGTTTTGCTATATCCTCCAATAATATTACACACAAACTCTTCTCCACCATCCATTGTTTCTATTCTACAATTCTTCGTAACATGTGGAACTGAATGTTATCAATACACTAGACGCTGTATTGATAACGTACCAGATCCTTTATCAAAGCAAGATGAAGCTGATGCTAGAATACTTCATGCTAATCACGCGACAGGAGCGGGTTATGAAGACTGTTATTATTTGTGACGACACTGATGTCGCTATATTGATTTCCATTTGCCATCAATCAACAAAAAAGTAAACTACACTGATGTTCACTGATGTGCAAGAAGCACTTGTGGCAGAACCTATAACATGTGCCGTGTTAGTTTTGTGCCATCAGCAAGGCTCTTCGCGGCACGAAATTTCATCGTGGATTTTAAGTGTTTAAGCAAAATGTTTGCTAGTTTCGACACCGTTTCTTCTTGTTGAATGTAATTATGACAAGGATAAACAATAAATTGATTAATACATATAAGTAATGTACAAAAAAAATTGTTTGAAATTTGTCTGCAATTAAAAACTAACCTTGTATTTTTGTTCAGGAAATCTCTTATCTTACAAACGGGTACTCTCCAAAGGCGAAAATTTCAAGACATCTTGTGTGACTCGTTGGTCTTGTGGTTAGCCTACCTGCTGCCTATGCAGAAGGTTCAGTTCGATTCCCGCTAAAGTCAGAAATTTGTTAAATTCTGGTTAAGTCCATCAGTTCTTGTCTTAGGAATTGATAAACGGTGACTTTTGAACCGTCGTAGCAACGAGGCACATAATAAATTTAAAATTGTTCTGAATCGGCCTTGTTGATTCTGGCGTTGATCCGAGGGTGTTCGCACTGTCCATACCACTGATTGCTATATTTCCAATTGAAAAAATATCGAGCTTTGATTGGTTATCGCTCACTCGTTGATTGCGTTGGGGCCTACATGGTTGGCTTGGTCGCTTTGATTTACTGTCCCCACTGAAAATCAGTTATGTGACTATGTGGGAAGACTCTAAATACAGATTTATTTTATTTATTTTTTAACATAGTATGCTTGCTTGCGAAACATGCATACCACTTCTCGGGATGCATGCATTATCTTGATGTGATACAGTTTGCGCTTTTGAAGGAAAAGGAAATATAGCTTCATCAAAAATAATTATTTTAATTACATTTTTTATTTATCGGGTTGTTTTACAATTTTTTCCAAGTTGTATCAACGGGTAGCGAGACATTTAAAAGTTTTATAATTATTTTAATGTCCACTCTGTGCAATTATTTGAGCATCGAGTCAGTTGCTCTACTCGGACAATTTTTTGATGTGAATCCCGAAACAATGGATGTTCATAAATAAAGAAAGAAATAAATTGTATTTAGAGTCTACCCACTCAGTTACATAACTGATTTTCAGTGGGGGACTTTAAATCAAAGCGACTTAGCCAACCCTGTAGTTTGTGTATAAACTTAATGGAGGAGAAAGCATAACACAAGTAAACGATTTGCGCCATTCGTTTTTCTATACGAAAAGAGAAACCACAGAATCTACCTTTGTCTCTCATTGTAAAGACGCACTTCATAAACACATCAAACGTGCAAACTATCAGTTAGACATATGGGAAAGAGCCTTGGAATCCTTTCCAGAAATACCTCCTCCCGAGTTGCATGATGGAAGATATCAACGATTTCTGAAGCCACGCCGGTTCTTGAGAAAGATTGGTGAGCATTGAACCAGCTCCAACTGCTGTGCTGGAACTCTTGGCATGCAAATGTTCAAACTAATGTCTTCCCAAGTCATGTTATTGATTGCGTAATTATCTTCGTTGTGCTAACATGACATTGTGCAAAATACAGACTTGTACTGTACAAATTATGATGTCAGTTCAAGAGAGGAGAAAAACGAAGAAAACCTCGACTCAGACGTGAATGAAGAGGTCTGATAATGTGATGTTCCTATTAAAAATATATATTTTTAATATTATATGATACATTTCACGTATCCAAATATGTATATCCTTTTCTTACATGATGTCTTAGTTGAACAATGGTCGGCTACTGCTGGGATTTTGACTAGAGATAGCCAAACAAATATTGTGAACAGACTGTACATCTTTATTTATTATTAATCTTAAATAATTATGTTATAAAATAACGTTGACATTGAAAGATTAAAGTGGATTAATTGATATTTGAAGATAAATAAACACTTATAGGCTAGGCCTAGCACACAGACATATGTGACAGGATGACAACACAGGAAGCAATGGTGCACTGTGGGTAATAGAGTTATTTCCTATTTGTAGTTCATACATCTAGCACCAAGTGGCACTGGCATAAGGCCCTATATTTAAATTTGAACGGGCTATGGCACATTTATAACACTCCCACTTGCCATAGGCCTAGTCTTAATTTACAAGAGTTCCATATTCTTCACACACCATCCGTGCTTTGCAGGGGGCAAACTTTTGCTCATGATGTCTGCGATCATTTCTTCTGTGGGTAGGTATTTCATAGAAATATGTCCCTCTTGCAACTTCTCCCTGACAAAATGATGCTGGATGATGTTGCCTGAAGATGGCATTGATCAGGGATACAGGGCGCTGCCTAGGCAGGCGTGGCTGGATGCTAGGGTCATGGAGCATATAACATAACGACATATCATCACAGTTCCGTGTTGTTCATTACTAAACATGATATGGTGTCAAGAAGTTGTGGATGTGTGCAGTACATTTTGAGCTATAATATATCGTCGTGAGTGTCAGGATTTCTGTGATATTTAAAGATAAAGAATTTGAGGTTAATGGTTGAAAATATCCATGTGCCATGGCTGAAACAGCATTTCGTCCACCACCAGTGCTAGACCTCTCGGGAAACGTAAGTTATAGTTGGAAACGGTTCAAACAAAGGTTTTAAATCTACTTGCAGATAAAGATGAAGAAAAAGATGAAAAGAAGAAAGTGGCAATGCTACTTAATCTGATAGGAGATGAAGCCCTAGAGGTTTTTAACACGTTTCAGTTTGCAGCAGGCACATGTGTGGACAAACTGGTTGATGTCCTATCTAAGTTTGAAAGTTATTGCAACCCACGGAAGAATTTGGTGTACGAACAAAGTAAGTTTTTTACCCACAGCCAAAGGAAAGGAGAACCGTTTGACAAGTTCCTGATTGAACTACGCAAGTTAGCACAAACATGCGAGTTCAGTGATAAAAATGACCAGCTCCTTACGTTACGGGTTGTGTTGGGCATTAATGATCGTGTATTACGAGAAAGACTTCTACGAGTCCCGGACCTGACCCTAGTCAAAGCAGCTGACTATTGCCGAGTGGCAGAAGTGAGCCGTCAACAAGCGGAAGAAATGGATGCGACGTCTAGGACCGTGGAACCCGTTCGCATGAAAAACAAGAAAATTGAAAAGAAAAAGAAAGAATCCAGCCCTACAACATTACAGTGTGAATCAAAAGTTTGTGCATTTTGTGGATATATGCATCCACCAAGGAAGTGCCCAGCTTATGGGAAAAAGTGTAATGGTTGTGGAGGTTCAAATCATTTTTCTAAAGTGTGTTTTAAGCAATCAAAGAAGAAAGACATACAGAATGTAGATGTTGATGAACAAACAGGTTCAGATGATGATCAAGAAAATCAAATGTATGTAAGCTCATTACAGTCTAAGGTGCCTAGGCTTAGGCCATGCCAGTGGTGTACAGACATAACTGTGGAAGGTTCAAAGGTAAACTTTAAGTTGGAAACTGGATCCGAGGTAAGCATCTTGCCGTATGATTGTTTTAAAAAGTTAATGACAACTTTGGAACTACAAACAACGAAAATTAAGTTGGTCTCCTTTGGAAACAGTATTATTGTACCAAAGGGAGTGGTGTGTTTGCAGTGCATGCATGGCAAGAAGAAGGAAAATATTTCGTTTGTAGTTGCAAATGTACAGTCAAAGCCTTTGTTAGGTATTGTAGAGTGTATCCAGTTAGGCCTAGTTAAAAGAACATGCGAGGTGCAAGTAGCGCTAGGAAGTACAAAGGGGCTATTTGTAGAGCAATACAAAAATGTGTTTTCAGGGCTAGGAACCTTGCCGGGTACCTACAAGATAGAAATGAAGGGTAATGCAATTCTTAAAGTACAGCCCCCTAGACGTGTGTCACTTACAGTTAAGGACAAGCTGAAAGAAACTTTAGATATAATGGAAAAACAAGGGGTAATAGAAAGCGTTGTCAGGCCCACGGATTGGGTCAGTAGTGTAGTGATTGTGGAAAAGCCTAACGGCTCTTTGCGGCTGTGCATTGATCCCATTGACTTGAATAACCAGATAAAGCGGGAACATTATCCAATACCAACGTCAGAGGACATATTGTCAAACTTGTTAGGAAAGAAAGTGTACAGTGTGTTGGATATGAAGGATAGTTTCTGGCAGGTAGTTCTGGATAGTTCATGTACTGACTTGTGCACCTTTAATACACCTTTTGGGAGGTATAAGTACCTAAGAATGCCATTTGGACTTTGTTCTTCTCCTGAAGTGTTTCAGAGGATGAACATGGGAGTGTGATATAGAATAGATAGGTGATATAGAAGGGGTACAAGTTATATTTGATGATATTATAGTAGCAGGATCCACTCAAGAAGAACATGACAAGGCGTTAGTTCAGGTCTTAGCCAGGGCAAGATCTTGCAATGTGAAGTTTAACCCGGAAAAATTCCAATAAAGGGTTGATGAAGTGCGATATATGGGTCACCTCATGTCCTCAAGGGGAGTCAGGCCGGATCCTGAGAGAATAAGAGCCATTGTAGACATGCCGGTTCCGACGTCAGTCGAAGGTTGCTAGGTATGCTGAACTATGTGCACCAGTTTTTACCTAATTTCTCAGCGGTGTTGGCACCATTACTTTTGCTTTTGAAGAAAAAGACAGAGTGGCATTGGGAACATGAACAAGTTAAGGCCTTGCAGAGTTTAAAAAAATCTGTTGTGCAGTGCACCAGTGTTAGCGTATTATGATAGTAAAAAGCCTTTAGTGTTGCAAACAGATGCCTCAAAGGATGAGAAATAGGGGCATGTTTAGTACAGAATGGTCACCCAGTAGCATATGCTGCAAGAAGCATGAGTGAAGCAGAGAAAAATTATTCCCAGATAGTAAAAGAGCTTAATGCAGTGTGTTTTGGGGTAACTAAATTTCATTACTACTGTACTGTTACGGGAGGTCTGTGCAGGTACAGACCGACCATATGCCGATTGAGTCAATCATGAGAAAGCCAGTGAACAAGGTGTCACCAAGGTTGCAGAGGATGCAGTTGAAGTTGTTACGGTACGACCTAGATATAACATACTTGCCAGGCAAGCAAATGCTGTTGGCAGGCCCTTTGTCTCGTGCAACTTTGGCAGAACAAGGTAGCGTTGATGAAGACATGGATGTTGTAGTTCACATAGTGTCTAAACACTTGCCGATGACTGATCAGAGGAATCAGCAGTTTAGGTTAGCTACCGGAGGTTATGATACAGCACAGGTTTTAAAATCCTTGGTTAAAACTCAATGGCCTAGCCATAAATACTTGGTTCCAAATTGTTGTCGCTACTTTTGGAACTTAAAAGATGACATAACTGAAAACGAAGGCCTTGTTTTCATAGGTAACAAGGTGCTTGTACCACCTGGGTTAAGAAAGGACATGCTACAAGCTATTCATGAAGGCCACATGGGAATAGAAAAGTGTAAGGCTAGAGCTAGGAGTGTTATGTTCTGGCCAGGTATGTGTCAAGAAATCCATGATTATGTAAATAAATGTGAGACCCGTCAGCGTTTCGCAAAGTGTAATGCTAAGGAACCCCTAAAGCCTCATCCAGTTCCGGATAGAGCGTGGGTAACGTTGGGAACTGACATTCTCGAGTGTCAAGGATTAACTTACTTGGATGTTAAAGATTATTTTTCTAAATGGATTGAGTTAGTGCAGATCAGGAACAAGTCTGCAGCTGAAGTTATAAATAAACTCCAATCAATTTTTGCTAGACATGGGGTTCCAGAAATGCTAGTTTCGAATAATGTGCCTTTTACTAGCCTGGAGTTTAGAGAATTTGCTGAAAGCTGGAATTTTTCAGCTACAACTTCCAGCCCTAATTATCCAAAATCCAATGGGATGGCGGAGAATGCCGTTAACTCGTAAAAACAATGCTTAAAAAAGCTAGTTATGAGACCCAGAATGTATATTTATATTTGTTAGAGTACAGAAATACTCCCATTTCAGGGGTAGAGCTGTCACCGTCACAAATGTTAATGAGTCGAGTGCTTAAAACAAAACTTCCAACCGTAGAAGCATTGTGAAAACCTAAAGTTTGTAAAAATGTCAGAAATACACTACAGAATGTGCAGTTAAAACAAAAAATGTTCTATGACAGAATTGCTGTCAAGCTGCCGCCGCTAGGGGAAAAAGAGAGTGTGTGGGTCAGAAAGGACAAGGTATGGCAACCATCGGTAGTCCTAAACAAACATGTAACACCTCGGTCGTGTCTGGTTGAAACCGAGGCTGGTTTAATTTTAAGAAAAAAAACGGGATGATTTGAGAAAGTCAGCCATAAGGCACGAGTCACAATATGTAAGGGACAATCCCATTTTGGCTGAGCTTCCGAATCCTGTACCGGATTCTGAAACTATGGTACCCAGTGCAGATCCATCAGATTCTGTGCCTGAATGTGGGCCTACTAGCCTACTAGGCATACAGATACTGTGCCTGCATGTAAGCCTACACCTACATCAAGGACAGGCCGTGTCATAAACCGGCCCGTTAGATTTAAGGACTATTTTTAAGTTTAATTTTAAGATAACTAGTTACAAGCCTGTGGCTCTCTTGCAAGGTGTGTGTTAGGGGAAAGATGTGATGTGTGAAGTTGGCATTGATCAGGGATACAGGGCGCTGCCTAGGCAGGCGTGGCTGGATGCTAGGTTCAGGGAGCATCATGGCCGTCGAGCTAGTCCTGACATTAATGTATGTGCACTGAGTAATAAAGACATATCATCACAGTTCCGTGTTGTTCATTACTAAACATGACAATCGATGTGCTTCGTACGCCCATGTAGTGCTGCATTCGAAATAAGCTTGATGGCGCTTTGGTTGTCGCAGCACACAACGATGTGTTGATGGTCACCCCCAATGGGTAATTCATTCAGTAGTCGTTTCAGCCATGTTGCTTCTCTGGCAGCTTGGCTGAGTGCCATGTACTCCGCCTCGGTTGTTGAGACGGCGACTGTCGGTTGCTTCTTGTTTTGCCAGCTAACTGCTGCACCTGCGAGCTTGAAAACATAGCCGGACATCGATTTTCTCGTATCGATATCATTGGCAGAGTCAGAGTCACTGTAGGCTTCCATTCGTTCTCCGGAAGCTCTGCGATAGACGAGTTTCTTCTTTGCAGTCCCTCTTAGATAACGCATTATGCGCTTTACTGCCGTCCAGTGCGCTTGTCCCGGGTTAGAGTTGAACTGACTAACGACAGAGACAGCGTGCGCTATATCTGGTCTGGTGGCCATCGCAGCATACATTAGGCTGCCGACACCACTCAAATGTGGTATTTTATCCTTAGCTTCTCTTTCTGCGGCTTCCGCAGGTTTCATCACCTTGGTAAGTTTCTGATTATGGTCCAAAGGAGTAGATACTGGCTTTGCTTCAGACATGTTGAATGAATCTCTTCAATATGTTGTTGATGTAGCTTTCTTGGCTTAGTTCAATCGTTCCAGCGTCCCTGTCCCTTGTTATTTTAATTCCGAGACAGTGGTGAATTGGTCCCATGTCTTCCATCTCGAACTTGGCCGCTAGTCGTTTCTTCAGCTGATTTATTTCATTTATGCTTGCCGATGACACAATAAGATCGTCAACGTAAACACAAACAATGATTTTTGCATTTCTTATTGTACCATGGTATAGGCACGGGTCAGCTGTGCTTTGTTCGAGCCCAATACTCCGTAACTCGGTATCAAGTTTTTCATACCATATGCGGCTCGACTTTTTGAGTCCATTCCCGCATTTCTTTAGTTTACATACCTTTTGCTTATTTTAAGGTTCAATGTAGCCCTCGGGTTGTTCCATATATGGCCTCGGGAAGTTCGCCATATAGAAATGCCATATTTATGTCAAGTTGATGAACCTCCAGGTCATTCTCAGCTGCCAATGCGAGAACTGTTCTTAGGGTGTCGAACCGTACAACCAGTGAAAAGGTTTCATCGTAATCTATCCCTTTTCTCTGCGTACATCCTTTAGCTACGAGCCTAGCTTTATATCGGCACACCTCCCCTTCAGCATTGACCTTTTGTATGAAGACCCATTTACATTTAATAGGTTTGGTTCCCTCTGGTTAGTTTACGAGGTCCCAAGTCTCATTATGTACGATTGATTTCATCTCTTCATCTGCTGCCTTTTGCCATTGTGTAGCCTCGCTCCCACTGAATGCTTCTTTCAGGTTCTCGGGCTCGTCTGTGATGAGATGTACATACTCGTCACCGAGAATTCTGGTCGGACATCTCTTCCGTTGTGACTTTCTTAGCTCGAACACGGTTTCTTGTTCATTCTCGATATCGGCATCCTCTTCATTATCTTCTGCGTTGGCATTAGCATCATCTTCGTCATCGACATAAGAAGGACTAGCTGTGCTCCCACTTGATCCGGCGACGACATCGTCATTCTTCTCATCATCTTCAATGAAGATCACGTCTCTTAATATGATCAGCTTATTTGATTCATTGTTGATCAATCGGTAGCCCTTGCTTGTGTCAGAGTACCCGACAAAGATGTGCTCGGAAGACTTGGCGTCAAGCTTCCTTCTATTCTCTTTTGGAATGTGAACATATGCATTGCAGCCAAACGTTCTCAGATGAGCCAGGTCCGGTTTCTGTCCTGTCCATGCTTCTTGTGGTGTGATACCGTTCACAGCTACTGTCGGCGATCGATTCTTTAGGTAGATTGCAGTGTTTACTGCCTCCGCCCAGAAGTGATTAGGTAATTTAGCTTCCTCAAGCATGCAACGTACCTTCTCTACTATCGTTCTGTTTGCTCTCTCAGCAACGCTATTTTGTTCTGGGTTCCGCGGCACGGTAGTCTGAGAGCGTATCCCACATTTTCTTAGATGGTCGAATAGTAATTTATTAATGTACTCACGGCCATTGTCTGAACGCAGAATCTTGATCTTCATACCGCTCTGGTTCTCAACTTCTGCCTGATACTCGATGAAGCGTTCATAAGTTTCACTCTTCTCCTTTAGAATGTAACACTTGGTCCACCTTGTTGACTTGTCATCAATAAATGTTAAGAAGTATCTTCCTCCTCCATTGGATTCTTCGCTCATTGGTCCGCACAGGTCGGTGTGAACAAAGCCTAGTTTTTCTTGAGCTCGGACTGTCTTAACTTTTGGAAACAAAGTACGATGCTGCTTTCCCAGAGCACACCCTTCACAAGGTGAAGTAGGAAGCTGTCCCATTACTAGGCCGGTTGCCATACCATCTACTAGCCGCTTCATTCTGCCTGGACTGAGGTGGCCTAGGCGTTTGTGCCACATTGTGTACTCACGATTCGTGACCCCTACAAAGCAAGTTTTCTAAGGCCTGTTAGTCCCGGGAGGTGGTGCTTTGCACGCTTGTTGCTCGTTTTGAAACCCCTGAGTCTTTATTTGGTAAGCCACTGGTTAAATTCGGATTGGCATACAGCCCCCGTTCTTTTTTGAAACTTTTGTAACCATTTAAAACTATTGTATACCCTGGCCGATAATTTTTAAAACGAAGAACAGCAGTTTTATTTAACCTGTAAATCCCAAAAATTGTACTTTTTGGGCGGGGAAATTTTGGAAAAATTTTTTTTGAAAAGTTTTTGAATAAAAAGTTTCGAAAATTTCATTTTTTGACAAAATCAGTTTTGATTATATTATAAATTTTGTTTCCCAAAAATTTTAAATTTTTTAATTTTCCAAAATGAATTTAGTGGTCCCGCCCAAAAAAATCACAATTTTTTTTCTGTAATTTTAAAGGCCTTCTTTCATTCAGCAAACTTTTAAGACATGTTTTTTCGACTTTCAAATTATCGGCCAGAGGTGGTACAATAGCCTTAACCGAAATGGTTAGAGCGACATTACCATTTCCCATAGATGGAGCGGTCGTACCATCGGCCATACATAATGAAGTTGCTTGACCTTCTTGGATTGCGTCAAACCATTAAAGTTTATTTGACATGTGCTTAGTCGCCCCCGAGTCAACGCACCAGTCTTCAGCTTTGTGTACATTTCGATTACCTGTTTGTCCAAAGAACTGTAGACTTAGGCCCATCCTTTTGTCTGCTTGTCACCTTTCGGACCTTGTTTTGATCGTGACTTGGGAATCTTAGCGTAGTGTCCGCTTTTCCACAATTAAAGCATTAAACTTCTTGATACTAGGCTTTGTTGCAGAGCAGATTTATCAGGAATGGACTCCACCTCGTTGACGTCTCGTTTCTACCTGTAGCAATTTTAGCTCGGACGACGTCGGCGTTCAGTTCCCGGCCACAATTTTCAAGTGGGAATTACAGTGGGTCGAATGAATCTGGCAAGTTGGATAGTATTATTATTGCCAGCTCATCATCGGTCACTGCTGCATCAATCGAACTGAGCTGTTGAGCAACAGCCAACATCTTGTTTAGATAGTCCTCCATATTTTTTCAGTGTTGGTACTTAATGCCATTAAGTTCATGTCGGAAGTGGATTTTCCTAACTAGGCCTCTGTCTTCAAAGGCTGCTTCTAATTTAAGCCATGCTTCACGGGCAGATTTACATGTACATACATGTATGTAGAGATAAGGCTTCAGCTTTAGGCTTAGAGTGGCAAGTGCACGCTGGTCTATATTCAGATTGGTTTCAACCTCTAGATCAAAGTCACCTGGGTCGATTGCTTTTCACAACTTATCACGGATTAACTGCATTCTCATGCCAAATTTCCATGTATTATAGTTGCTGCCGCCCTCTAGTTTCTCTGGTTGAGATGGGCTTAGGTTAGCCGCCATGTGCTCTAATAACGTAACAGTTTTTGAAGGTTATTTTTAGGTTATCTTTTATCTTTCCGCTTAGATTTAAGCAATATCAATTAAGCAATACCTGGGCCCATAACCTGTTATAAAAAACGTGGACATTGAAAGATTAAAGTGGATTAATTGATATTTGAAGATAGATAAACACTAATAGGCTAGGCCTAGCAC
Source organism: Sweltsa coloradensis (assembly GCA_024449915.1). NCBI lineage: Eukaryota > Metazoa > Arthropoda > Insecta > Plecoptera > Chloroperlidae > Sweltsa > Sweltsa coloradensis. The sequence continues at coordinate 68,718 of JAMZAV010002254.1, read as the reverse complement.
ACAAACATTTATGACAGGATGACAACTCAGGAAGCAATGGTGCACTGTGGGTAATAGAGTTATTTCCTGTTTGTTGTTCATACATCTTGCACCATGTGGCACTGGCATAAGGCACTAGATTTAAATTTGAGCGTGCTAAGGCACATTTATAACAATTACGTTTTGCGTCATTTCTTTTTGTGGCAACAATAATTAGGGTACTAAATATTCATAAAAATGATAAATAACGGTATGATTTGGCAATATGCACTCGAGCCTCGAAGCTGCATGCAGCAATCTGCATTTACTCTTTGGAGGGTTTCTATTTTTTATTTTGACAGTTATATTGCATTTGTGTCTACTATTATATTGTGTCTTAATATAATGCCATATTAATACCTAAACAATGTACATGTACATGGTGTTATTGTCGGAAAATAAATGTACAATGTATAAAATTAATTGTATATATAAATATTTATTTACTGGTTATACATTGAGGGACCCACTTTTGGAACAGTCTATACCTAAATATTCCTTATTTTCCCTGTTAGCCTAACAATGCTTTTTCTTGTGTAAGACATTTTCAGAATAATATTTTAAACTCTTAAACGCTATGCTTAAAGTAAGTTATTTGGCATTGAAGTGGGAAAGTGTGAAAGAAAATATTGAGTGTCACGCGTTTTGACGTATATATTTTTCAGGAATTTGACTATTTGCAGAGTTATTATCGCCAAAAATGTATATTATCATGTTGTGTTTTATCCCATCTAGGTGATAATTATATCTAAGATACACCTATAAACATATCCACTGGACAATCTTGGCAAACCTTATTTTTCTTACTAGGAAAACGCTAAAGTCCCGCCGCGTTAATGGATGAGCGTTTTATAGTTTTTAGTTTGCGTGGGATATCTCTACTTTTGCAAGTGCTTTGTTTTGTTGCCTACGCATTGTAGGTGATTGTTGTCAAGTTTCTATTGTTTCTTGTCAATTGGTATTATTTACCGTAAAAAACTTATATTAAAAGCTTTATTTCTATGGATTCTGGCAAACTTTTTCAACTTTTTCTTTCAAAAGGTACTACATCACCATAACCTTAATGTCCATGTATAATATGAACGTTGTAGCCCCACCCGTTTGGTCAGAATTGGCCCAAATGGCACGAAAATATCGCACAAAAAATAAAAAAATTATATTAAAAGCTTTATTTCTATAGATTCTGGCTAACTTTTTCAACTTTTTCTTTCAAAAGGTACTATCCCTATAACCTTAATGTCCATGTATAATGTGAACGTTGTAGCCCCACCCGTTTGGTCAGAATCGGCCCAAATGTCACGAAAATATCGCACTAAAAATCGAAAAAAATCGTAAAAGTACGATATTCATGAGAAATATTTCTTCGATTGTACCCAAAAACGTAGCAAGTCTAAGTTCAGAGATTTCGAAGGTCCTGTCAAATTTTCATCAAGATCGCATATGCGGTTTGCCCGGTAGAGAGCGAACAAACAGACAAAAATACAAACAAAACAAAAACAAAAAAAAACACCCGAGCTAAATTTTTTGGGGGGTCAGTGAAATTGAAGTCTTCGCTTCACTCGCTTCGCTCGCTACGCTCATCCAAAAAATATATAGCGGGGTCCCACTTTTAGAACCCGACTGTACTTTTTTGTTTGAAATACATTCATTCTAATCATGATATGCTTTATTTCAGTTCAAGATGGAAAAATAATGAATTAATATTAATTAGAAGAAAATTTACAGTGATATAGTACGTTATTCCCAACTCGGGTGCCACGCGCAGCTTTAGGTATTTTATTATTACAATATATCTGTGATATTTATGGCCAAATTTAAGATAGACATTTTGTTGCCAACATCATGTACTATTATCGAGATCATTTTTATAACCATTTTAGAAAAAACTCTACCTTTGCCATCAAACGAAAGCAGTGCGTATTCTTAAAAAAACGTATCTTGAGGACTATTTGATCATGAAACAGACTGTATTCATGTATTTGGACGTATAACAAGTACACTATATTAAAACTTGATTAATGGTGAAAACATGGACTCAATGATGATGTCTGTAAGTGCATTTATAACAAAGAAATTTGACATTGAAGTTGTCAGTGCGCGGACGAAAAAATTGAGCGTCGGTCGTGTTCATAGCGTCGCGACGCTATAAAGGCGAACGAAATGTTGAGTTAATCAAACGTAAAATTTAAGCTGTGGGTGTTGGGAATCGAACGGTGTTTGTGAACCTTTGCCATTTCAATTGAGACAAATCTTGAAAATTCGGTGGTCTATCGGAACGACTATTTTGTTTTCCATACCATTTGTGTAATATTTTTGAGTAGTCTAAACAAGCCCATGCTAATAATTTTACCTATAAAGCTCTTCCAGCTACCCTATAAATTAAATTACTTTCAGGAACCATTGCAGAGGGACTTCAGTGTTGTTGATAAATTATCTATTGTTAGATAAACCTGGTTACTTTACACCAGACTGCCATATGACATGCAATTTACTTGATATAAAATAAGGAACTTTATTAGAACTTTTGAAATCAAACCCGAATTAATTTAGCTGTTATTGCTAGTGTTGATTATTATTAGTTGAATTTTTTACAGTGAACTTTTTACACCAGCTCTCCGACTGATAACTAGACCGTGGCAACCCTAAAAATAGTTCCTTAAACTTTTAAAAATTTGGAACTATTTTTCAAATTTCTGAGCTCAGTGTTTAAAAATTGTTTGTTTTAAATAATTTTAAAATACAAACAGCACGTTATTGTTCAAGCGAAGCGAAGATTCCATTTCACTACACTGGAGAAAAAATTCCGGAATGTTTTTTTTCTTTTTTTTCCTCTTTTTTTTTGGTATTTTTGTGTGTTTGTTAACACGATTCCGCTAAACCGATACTCCAATTACGATGAAATTTTCTGGAGGCCTTTGAAATTTCTGAACTTTGAAATGCCACGTTTTTGAGCGCAATCGAAAAATTATTTCTCAAGAAAATCGCAATTTTAGGATTTTTAACGATTTTTTAAAAATGTCCTAGACTTATAACACTTACATGCTTTATCCGATTGTTATGATTTTTTTACAGAACCTTAATTTATGAATTTATATAGGCAAATTCGTGTGAAATTTGAGCGCAATCGAAAAACTGTTTCTCATGAAAATCGCAATTTTACGCTTTTTTCGTTTAAAAAAATTACGCTCATCCAACAACGCGCCTAAAAAAACGTTTGCGTTGCTTCCTAGTTATAATATTTTCAAACTTCACCAACATGATAAAAAAAAAATCCAAAATACAATGGCCCCATAGTCAACAGTTGGAGTATCTAATTAAAACAGTACTATTTACTACTATACCGAGAGCCAGTGACAGTTTCTATTACCTCATATTAAGGTACATATGTTTTGACCATTGGAATAGAAGCGGAAATTTATGTCATTTTCAAAAATGCGCGTCTTACGAGTCAACGTGGGGGCGTTTACCCGTCAGACGCCCCCAAAGTGGGCCCCAAAAAGGGTCAAATCTGCCCTCAATAGGTATACATAATTCAAACATACGTCATTTTATAGAGTCAGTTACCAAGAAATCGAATATCACTCGTCAGATGGGTTGCGTCTTGCGTTGGGGCTTTGACCCGTTAGGTAACCTCCAAAGTGGGCCCCCAAAGATGTCAAATCTGCCCTTAAGACTGTTTGCCAAGCTCGGGCCAACGTTTTTTACAATGTTAAATGCCCTTTAAAAACACGCTTGATCGTCAAATCCAGCTTATTTCACATACAGAATGTACCGCTTTTTGACCTTTAATTTTCAACCAAAAAATCTGCATGTTTGGGAGGCTGTTCAGAAAGGATGAGCGTTTGTCGCTATCAAAGCACATTTTGAGATTTCAAATAAATATCTCCTACACAAAATTGGTATATTAGGCTACTACAAATTAACGGTTCGGTGTCATATTTACGGTCATTTAATAAGAAAAGTGAGCAATATTTGGAAAATGTGCCTAGATACCCCCTATTACACATTCTTACTTTACCGATTCAGTGGAGAATTAAAGTGGCCAATTATTTTAAGCAACAATTTCAAAATGCTAATTTTTTTTCTAAGATTTTTAGTGTTTTTTAAATATTTTTTTCGTGTTTTTTAAGGAATTTTGGGAATTTTTGGATTTTTAATTACAGTTTCATTTTAGGAAAAAATGAAAATTTGATGTACATTCGTAAAACAAGATTTTTTATGAATTTTTTGCATATTTTACATTTTTTGTAACTCATATAGTATCAATACTACAAATAAATTACTTTTCCGGGACAAACCATATTTTTTCATTTTTAGCCATTTTTGCAGATCTGTATTTTCAATTTGCTCTAAAAAAGGCAATTTTTTACCAATCGGGATGGGAAAAAATGTATATTTTTAATGCACGGAAAAAAAAATAAAAAAATAAAGGTCAAATTGAAATAAACTGTCCTTTACCCTGATATAAATTTTGAAAGTTGGTGTCCATTAAAGTGGACAGTTCCACGAATGAGTTAACATTTTGGTGCAAAGCACAACCCGATAGGACCACCGATAGAGCTTCCAAGTGATCCAGAGTCCAGACTTCACCTCTGCGCTCTGCGTCAAAGCCTGGTTTTCTCGAGCTTAGCCAACAGTCTTTAGATACCTATATATGATTTAAACATACGGCATTCTATAGTAAAAGTGACCATGAAAAAGAATATTACTCCTCATTATTTCATCATTTTTGGTATTTTTGTAGGCCTTTATTATATATTAAACCTTGGTTTTATTGTAGGCGACAATGACGAAGTTAAATTGGATCCATAGACAGAAATTTAAAAAAAAAAAATGCCATTATGTGTATATAGAGATGTTAAATACAGACCAAGATGGTTCCTTTATGATCTGTCCTGTTCGTCACTTGATGAGATTATGCAATGCGATTTAGAAGTAGAGGATTTCGATGAGGATGATGAGACATAGATGTTTCGGAAGCAGCGTACAGTGATGATGAATGTGATAACAGTTTTAATTTTTTCACAATTTTTTTATTCTAATCCTCAATTGTCTATAATGAAAAGTATTTGCATGTTTCAACGCATGTAAAAGATTATTACGTATGTTATGATATGATGATATTTACTATTAAAATTTTATAGCGTATACAAGCGTACAGTGATCACGAATGTGGTAAAAGTTTTTATATTTGAAGTTAATTACACCAAACCAATTAATATATTCTAATCAATTGTTTGTAACTTATAAACACTATTTGCATGATTTAACACATTAAAAATTCTTACTTATGATTTGATGATGATTACTTCTAAAGATTACTATGATAAAAAGTTCAAACATACTGTGATAACGAATGTATGGAATTTTTTATGTTTGGAGTTAATTATGACATACTAATTTATATATTCTAATCCTCAATTGTTTGTTACTTATAAAAAACTATTTGCATGATTCAACACATATTAAAGATTATTGATTAATAGGTTATCATATGATGATAATTGCTTACGTAACTTATGATTACTATGATCTAATTACTTATTTGATAAAAGTAAATGATTGTCAATGATTATCTTGTATCGTTATACAATATGCCAGAGTTTAAGCTAATCTGTGATTTAAAAGTCAGAAACCGTATAGTAGCATTTAACAAGTAGTAAATTAAACACAGCTCTTCATTGGTAAAAAAAATTACAACACGCTTTACATGCAGTTTACACCCTAACATACTATACATACACCATCATTATTTAAATAATTACTATAAGACGAAGTATAACATGTCTTCCTGATTTATTCATCGATCTAGACATTCCCAAAAAAATAAAAAAGAGGTAGTTGCAGGGCTCAATGACCCAAAATATGCATAAACATCATGACTTCATATTATCGCAAAAATCCGATAAAATCCAACATAATTTCGTAAGTATTCGAGACAAAACATGTTTCAAATTTTTTGGGGGGAAGTAGCAGGTAAGGGCCCAACACAGCCAGTCTGACGAGTGATATTTTTTTCCTAGGTAAATTTTTCTAAAAAAATACCGTATTTTTCAATCATGTTTAATTTATGGGGGCAGATATGATCATTTTTAGGGCCCAATTCCGGGGCCGTCTGTCGGGTCAAAGCCGCAACGCAGATCGTCTGACGACTTATATTAGTCCTCCTGGTAACTTTAACTTTAAAGTGACGTATGTTTGAATCATAAATACCTTATGAGGGCAGATTTGACCTTTTTTTGGGCCCACTTTTATTTATTTATTTATTTATTTATTTATTTATTTATTTATTTATTTATTTAACGTCTATCCTATTCAGTTATAAAAACTGATTTACAAAGGAGGACAACTAAATAAATCTAATTACATAGATGCAGACACAACAATGAACTTTGAAATAGTAATATTTTTTTTTTTTTTTTAAATAGTAATATAGTTGACGAGTCAAAGCCCCAACGCAGCCCGTCTGACGAGTGATATTCGTTTTCTGGTAACTGGCTCTATAAAATGACTTATGTTTGAATTATGTTTATCCTACGGGGGCAGATTTGACCTTTTTTTGGGGCCCACTTTGGGGGTTACTCAACGGGTCAAAGCCCCAACGCAGCTCGTCTGACGAGGTGACGAGTAATATTTGTTTTCCTGTTAACTTTTTTGTTAATAACATGACGTATGTTTGAATCATGAATACCTTATGAGGGCATATTTGACCTTTTTTTGGGCCCACTTCGGGGGCGTTTGACGGGTCAAAGCCCCAACGCAGCTCGTCTGACGAGTTATATTCGTTTTCCTGGTAACGTTTTTTATAACATGACGTATGTTTGAATCATTTATATCTATTGAGGGCAGATTTGACTTTTTTTTGGGGAGGGGGGCCACTTTGGGAGAGTCTGTGGGATCAACGGCCCAACGCAGCCCGTCTGACGAGTGATATTCGTTTTTATGGTCATTTTCAGTATAAAATGACGTATGTTTGAATCACGTATACCTTATGAGGGCAGAGTTGACTTTTTTGGGGGCCTACTTTGGGGGCGTTTTACGGGTCAACGGTCCAACGCAGCCCGTCTGACGAGTAATATTCTTTTTTGGGCTAACTTCTTTAATAAATTTTTGTATGTTTTAATCGTGTATACTAAATAGGGGCAGATTTGACCCTTTTCGGGGCCCACTTTGGGGGCGTCTGACGGGTAAACGCCCTTACGTTGACTCGTAAGACGCGCATTTTTGAAAATGACATGAATTTCCGCTTCTATTCCAATGGTCAAAACATATGTACCTTATGAGGTAATAGAAACTGTCACTGGCTCTCCGTCTATACCACATTGAACCAAAAGAGTGATGGCCCCAAAACTGAGTGACTGTAACATTTTAATTATTTGTATTAAATAAAAAATAATAGAATACATTTTATTTAGAGTGTACCCACTCAGTTATACAACTGATTTTCAGTGGGGGACTTTAAATCAAAGCGACCAAGCCAACCCTGCAGGCCCCGACGCAATCGACGAGTGAGCGATAACCAACCAAAGATCGATATTTTAATAGGAAATATAGCAATCAGTGGTATGGACACGTCAAAACAGCTACTCTTAGCTGACCATAAAATGGACTATTATATCAAACTGGAACACAAACCATATCATACACGCCATTATGACCTGACTTCGGATAGTGGTTGTATCTTGTGTGGTGATAGGATAATTATACCAGGTAAACTACAGTATTCAGTGTTAGAATTACTACATTATAATCACCCGGGAGAAACGTCTCGCATGAAACTACTGGCTAGGTCATGCGTTTGGTGGCCCGATCGGCGATATTGACGCAGATATAGTTAGTCATGTACAGTGTTGTAAAGCATGTCAAGCAACACGCAATAGGGAACCCTCGCGTACTACTAGTTGGCCGGCCCCAGGGAGCGAAAATCCTACGCCATCTGGCGGCAGCTGTAAACATTCATAGTGGGCGCATGCGCACGTGTCGCAATGTTTTCCTCGAATGTTTTACTTAAACAAATAAGGCTTTTCGACTGGGGTCTACCCGGCCGGCCCCAGGGAGCAAAGTTTCATTGGATAAAAACTTTCATCTAATTAACAAAAGGAAGAGAAAAAATATATTCTTTAATTTGTTATTGTCTGTATTTCCAACAATTTTGACATAAACAATTGTAATTTGTAAAAAGAATAAAATTTATATTTTCTATTGTCATACCGACGCCATCTGGCGGCAGCTGTAAACATTCATAGTGGGCGCATGCGCACGTGTCGCAATGTTTTCCTCGAATGTTTTACTTAAACAAATAAGGCTTTTCGACTGGGGTCTACCCGGCCGGCCCCAGGGAGCAAAGTTTCATTGGATAAAAACTTTCATCTAATTAACAAAAGGAAGAGAAAAAATATATTCTTTAATTTGTTATTGTCTGTATTTCCAACAATTTTGACATAAACAATTGTAATTTGTAAAAAGAATAAAATTTATATTTTCTATTGTCATACCGACGCCATCTGGCGGCAGCTGTAAACATTCATAGTGGGCGCATGCGCACGTGTCGCAATGTTTTCCTCGAATGTTTTACTTAAACAAATAAGGATTTTGGATATATATATATATGTGTGTATATTTATTAACATGTAGGATTTTTCTTTCTAGGGTTTACAAATAACCTACGTCAGTTTACAATTGTTGTTACAAAACCAGAAACAACTTGCGAATGTTTTACTTAAACGAATAAGCAATTTGAATATATGTATGTATGTGTAGATATAAATATATAATTTTTTCAGTTTATTGAAATTTTCAAATTTTACTTTCCTATGATTTACTAAATTAAAGTCACCTTGCGAATGTTTTACTTAAACAATAAGCAATTTGAATATATGTATGTATGTGTAGATATATGCATTTTTTAAAGGTTTTTTTATTTTTTTACTTAAACAAATAAGGATTTTGGTATATATATATGTATGTGATATTATTAATTAAAATTATAATCTTTTAATTTTTTTTTGTATTTTTTAAATTTAAAATAAACACATACTATTTTACGAATGTTTTACTTAAACAAATAAGCCTTTTGGTATATATGTATGTATGTGTGAATATTTTTAAAAAAATTTCACTTTTGTAATCTTTTTTAAAAATATTATTAAAAATATATAGGTGGGCGTGGTGACCAATATAAAAATTATTACCTATATTAATTTGTAAGTTTTTAAAAATTTAAATTAAACACATATTATTTTACGAATGTTTTACTTAAACGAATAAGCCTTTTGGTATATATTATGTATGTGTAAAAATTATTTTAATTTTCTACTTTTAAAATCTTTTTTTTAAACATATATATATATATATATAAATATATAAATATATATATATATATGTGTGTGTGTGTATGTATGTTTGTGCGTGTATATACACACACATTTTTTAAAGATTTAATTACATTTTCAAATTTTATCATTCTTCGAAATTTATAAAAACATATTAATTGACGAATGTTTTACTTAAACAAATAAGCCTTTTGGTATATATATATGTATGTGTAAAAATTATTTATAATTTTCTACTTTTTAAAATCTTTTTTAAAATATATATATATATAAATAATATAAAAAAATATATATAAATGATTTCCTTTTGTATTTTTTAAATTTATAAATAACACAAATTAATTTGCGAATGTTTTACTTAAACAAATAAGCCTTTTGGTATATATGTATGTATGTGTAAATATTTTTAAAAATTATTCACTTTTGTAATCTTTTTTAAAAATATTTTTAAAAATATATAGGAGGGCGTGGTGACCAATATAAAAATTATTTATAATTTTCTACTTTTAAAATCTTTTTTTTAAATATATATATATATATATATATATATTAGATTATATAAAATATAAAAATAAATATATAAATGATTTCCTTTGTATTTTTATAATTAAAAAAACACATATTAATTATCGAATGTTTTACTTAAACGAATAAGCTTTTGGTATATTGTATATAATTTAATTATAATATATTATCATTATATATATTTTGTGTGTGTGTGTGTGTATGTATGTTTGTTTGTGCGTGATATACACACACATTTTTTAAAGATTTAATTACATTTTCAAATTTATCATTCTTCGAAATTTATAAAAACATATTAATTGACGAATGTTTTACTTAAACTAATAAGACTTTTAGGTATATATGTAGGTATGTATAAAAATTATTTATTATTCACTTTTAAAATCTTTTTTTTAAATTTTTTAAATATAAATAATTTTATATAAAAATTAATTTCTTATATATTTTTTTAAAAATTTGTAATTAACGCATATTAATTTACAAATGTTGTACTTAAACAAAAAAGCCTTTTAGTATGTATATATGTATGTGTAAATAATTTTTAAAATTGTTGTTTTTTGTATTTTTTTTTTTTAATTTACAAATAGCTCATATTGACTTACAAATGTTTTACTTGAACAAATAATACATCATGTACATGTATACATGTTGTTTTTTCCATCTTATTAAAGAATTTTATTTTTACATGTTTTTTAAAACATATTTCATCGACAACATCGTCTTTTCACACATTAATCGAGTCTAGTACCACGCCAAAAACCCTCCATCGGACAAGAAACACACAATCGCAGACAGTCGTGTAGGAGCGGGGTCCAGGGGCGCAGTCCCGGCCAGGGGTTGGGGGGCGGGGCCCCCCATTACGGTAACCAGTCTTGTGATTAATCATCATCAACACGTTTTCAAGTAAATTGGTAAATATTGAAAAAATTCAATTTTACATTTTTCTCTTTCCAATAATTATGGTCACACTTTTAAAAAATTTCAATTTAAATTGTAATCCATCGGTAAACCAAAGCGACCAAGCCAACCCTGCAGGCCCCGCCGCATATCGACGAGTATGAACGAAAACCAACCAGAGATTAATATTTTTAATAGGAAATGTAGCAATCTGTAGTATGGAAGTGCAAACACCCGCGAATCAACGCCAGAATCAACAAGGCCGATTCAGAACAACTCTGAAATTTATTATGTGCTTCGTTGCTAGGACGGCTCCAAAGTCACCGTTTACAAACTCCTAACACAAGAACTGATGGACTGAAGTCCAAATCAGAAGTTAAAAAACTTCTAACTTTAGTGGCAATCGAACCCTGAACCTTCTGCATTGGAAGCAGATACGCTAACCACAAGACCAACGAGCCACTAATAATCTAATTCTCTCCACTAATTCAATCATTACAAAACCTCAATTATATTTGCAAAATAAACACAACACAGTCAATTTGTATATCAAATAAAAGCTTTTATAATTGCAATACAAAATTGACAACAAACAATGCCAACAGTACCGTTTACAGTTATTAAAGTTCAAACATCGTAAGAATGCGATTGCCGATTACAACTGAAAAGAAATGTCATTTATAGAATGTTGAAGAGACGTTGGAAATCGAACCCGGAACCATTTCCGATTATTTTACGATTTATCAAACGACACCCATTTATTATCCTTTACTTATCTACTTGTCCCGATTTGAAATTCAGAAACAGTAGGCCCTATCGACAGAGATAGCCCATGCCATAGGGCCTACCCTAATTCAGCAGGTCGCCGTCCGTCGGTTCGATACCAGCCACTCACAATACTGAGAGAAAGTTTGTTTTCTTTCAATCTTTCCTCAGTAGAAACAGTGTAAATTGGTTTTGAGGTACTAGTTAGTTTTGCTCATTATACACGACAGTAGGCAGCCAAACAGTTTCAGAAATATGTAAAAACTATAGCGTAATTGGGTGCGCACGGCCCAAGTTGACACGGTCTTTAAGACATAGTTTTGTATGGAATGATACCAAATTTTGACAGCAAGTAGATATGTGTTTTCAGTTCAGTTCAGTTTGAGTGCAATAAGTAACATTTACTTTTGCTTATTATACAGTACCGGGTATATTTACCCTTAAAAGTAGAATGACCATAATTCCAGAGGAGATGACGCTTTTACGCCATTATTTGGCAGAATTGAAAGAGGATGCTTAGCTGTCATTCAGCTGAGTTTCGCAGCAAGGAGCACGAATGACTTGACGAGAGACGGGTTCGGGAACCCAGTTCATTGATAGGTCATCAAGGCCTCTATGACCCATTGCGTCTGGTTGATATAAACATTTTGATGAGTGAGGCTATTGTAGTGATAATCGGATCAGTTTACATAGCTGTGAGGGCGTCAACCAACCCGTCTATTATGGTGAAATCTGAGGCTTCCGGTGTATTTGAGGCTGTTGGTTCAGGTCTGGGTTGGGCCAGGCGGCGAGCAGCTGGGGGAGCGATTTGAGTTATTAACAACGAACGTCTGCAAATGAATGTTGAGGGTTGAGTGGAATAACTGAAGGCAGGTTATTGTGGTCAGTGGACTTTTTGTAGGTTCGACGAGTGTACTGAGTGCCTTGTGGAGTAGGCCTACGAGCATCCAGGGCGCGGAGATAGGTAGGGCATTTGCGATAGGACGCAGGATGGTCTTGTTTACAATTGAAGCACTTGGCGGGTTCGGATGGCGACTTTGGGCAGTCTTTAGATGGGTGATAGTCGGCGCACTTGAAACACACCGTAACAACGTTGCAGAAGTGTGAAGAGTGTCCAAACTGCTGGCAGATAAAGCACTGCCGTGGGTCTTTCGGCCCACGATAGCGCTCCACGGTAACTCGGTGGTGGCACACGCGTTCCACCAAGTGAAGGGGATTACCAGGGGCGTTAACTTGCGTAGTGATGACGAACAGAGGCATCGGTTGTCTTTCTCCTCCTCCTTCTTCAGCTCAGTGTGTGAGTTGACGTACGTCCAAGACCGAGACCCAGGCTCTGAAGGTCGTAGAGTATGGAAGCTGTTTCCACTGTGGCAGAAATGCAACGGAGAACAAGCTTCTTTGTTCTCTGTTCCGTCGTAGGGAATGTGTGAAACATAATTTATTTTCCTTTGAAGTGTGTGATGAGGTCATCATAGGTTTTCCGGGAGTCCGGCTTTATTCTGAAAGTGTCACTTGTTGATGATAATGTTACTTTACCATTGGTAAAGGCATTAATTATGCGAATGAGTGAATTATACGTCCGGAAACCGTAAACTGTAATGGGGGGTGCTCGGTCCTCGGGTTTAGGGAGGCGGTCACTGTTGCCTTCACGTATTGAGTTGTGGGTTGAGACATCGTCGCGGAATGTATGCTGTGTTTTGGAGGAGGAGGCAGATGAAAACATCGAGTGCACATCTCCTGCAGACTGGTCGTGATCCATGGACATGTCTCGACCTGGTTTTAAGTTTTAACATATCCATGTTAAGTTCAGGGTAGATGGCGTCATTAACCTGAGAGAGAGGCTCTTAGCGATTTGACAAAGCTATGGACTTAGCTTTGATGAAGAAGCAGATGAAGTTGATGGCTATGAACTGCCGTCGGCGTTTGGGGCCGCCTTGAACCTCTCGTTTAAGATAGTTGGTTTTAGACAAAAATCAGTATCTCCTGAGGAGCCGAATCGTGAGGACCATTTACTCAGCGGCAATTTGGTCCATTTGTCATTGTTTTTTATTGGTGGCTGGGTGTTGCTGTCCAACAGGGACTGTATTAGTTTCGAAGGAGTATATATGTGATACATCTATGTAAAAGTGCACTTCGATTTGTGTTCTAAATGCTATTATTCCTTGTAATCGACAACAAAGCTAGAGCCGTTTAAGCGAAAAGTGAGAAAGACGACACTTTATCCAATAGCACTTTTGTAATGGTACATCAATTTCCAATTTTTTGCTAAAAATTTCGAATTGATATGTTGAATGGTTTTCAAATCATACGGTTTCAAGCAAACGCCTGCATATTCAGCCGGAGAGTGCCCTCTTAGTAAGAAAGTTACAGGATCGCAACTTAGGGACATCGATTTCTGGATTTCTTTGTGATCATATTAGTAGATTCCCAAATTTTCATGCTTTCTTCACGATTTTCACGATTGTTAGGCTTAAGCCCCCGCTATTACTTGGCTCCAACACTTTGGAATTCTAGTTCTTGCGAATTGGAAAGGGTACCCAATTACTTTGGTTTTAACACGAAATGGAAGGGGGTGCAAAAATAAAAAATAGGGGTGCAAAATGGCGCATTTTTGGGTGCAATAAATACATGCTAACAGAACTTAGTTTCGAAGAATGGGGGGAAAGCCAACCATTAAGTAAGCCTTCTCAATTATATTTGGTTTTAACACGAAATGGAAGGGGGTGCAAAATCGAAAATATGGTAGCAAAATAATGCATTTTAGGTGCAGTAAATACATGTATGTTTAGTTTTGATATTCGGTATGGGGGGGGGGGGGACTTAATGGACCCGTTCTATTCGTTTTTCTGAAATGAACTATGGCGGCCATTTTTTCAAGTTGGCCGAGTAAAAAATTGCAGAACACCTAGATCATGTTTGAGTGAATGATTTCTATAATAAAACCAAAAAAATCTATTTCGGCACGCAAATCGAGCCAATGTCATCTGAGCCCCTAGTATCAGTTAAGTACGATTAACAATATTTATTAATGTTATGAAAATTTAAATTTTATACCAACAAAGTAGTGAAATGTTCACCAAGCCGTTGAAAATAATTGTTAAAAAAAGAGCATCATACACAATAATATCACGCAAATGATATGAAATGTATGAATGTCCCAAAGAACAGGGATTTATAATATTGAGGGACGGGCAATAATGGGCATGTTTGACCTGCGAGCTGTAAATTATGCAGTATTAATAATTGGAAATTCTCGTGTGACCAGGTCTGGTCGTGCGGCCGGACATTCTCTTCCTGTACGACGCTGACGAGATCGAGAAGATGTTCCGATCAGAGGGACCCACCCCGTTCAGACCCTCCATGCCCTGCCTCGTTAAGTATAAGTCCGTCGTCAGGAGGGACTTTTTCGGGGACCTAGCTGGCGTCGTCGGAGTGTAAGTATATAACAGGCACCCACCACGTTGTGACCCTCCATGCTGTACCTCGTCGAGTTAATGAAGTCCGTCGTCAGGAGGGTCTTTTTCTGTGGCTTAGCTGGCGTCGTCGGAGTGAAAGTAAGGTAGGTCCGATTAATAAGGCCACTCGCCTGTATCTTCGTTACAAGTGAATATTTTTTGACGATTCCGACGCTAGAATGCATAGCTACGCCATCTGACCACAAAGGTGAAAACTACATGCAATTACAACCCATAGAATAGATTTGACAGCTATTTGTTTTATAAATATAAATCATTGGACTTTTTCACTGTTAGTTAACAAAATATTTATTTTAATGTGATATTTCGATTTCTTTACAGAAATCTTTATCAAACAAAATTAACAATTAAAAAACCACAACAGACAACAACAACAACAACTTTTATTTTTCGAATAAAAGCCAGTTCATCTTAAATGAAGCCTCTTTTAGACTGATGAAAAATCAAATTGGATTTTTAAGACACAAGATAAGAGTTTTACACAAAGATATGGACCATATTATCTTCGCATTATCATCGGTTGAAGACATACGTATGGGAAGTAGAATCCTATCTATTCAACGCAGATTTGATTTGGAGTTTGTTAATGTTAAGAACAAGCAAATGTTAAAATTTGGAAAGCTTCAACAAGAGAAATGTAGATTGAGCCCACCTAAAACTAATATCGTGAATAATAATTCCAAAGATGTTTTGAAGACAGTTTTGAATGTATCGTCTCGAGTCCTTAAACCTGAAGAAGAAATGTTTCTTTCAAAAGGATTAGGGTTTTCAATAACACCAAAAATTGTCGACCAATTTGATATTGTGTCTATAGTCGAACCTAGTTTATTTTTCGTGGAAGACAAATCTAAAGATGAAGTAAGAGCAAGTATTAAAAACTCTTTAATGAGATATGGAAAAAAGCCTAAACCTAATTTGACTTTCAATGAAATGAATATTCTTCAAGACCTGAAGAAGGATGAAACAATTATTATATTGCCAGCAGATAAAGGGAAAGCTACCGTCATCATGGATAAAACTAATTATGTGGACAAATTCAGCCTAATACTAAAAAATGAATCACAGTATCAAGTTATGAAGAAAAATCCTACATCTGCATATGAAACACAAGTATATCACATGCTCAAGAAATATGAAAAAAGCATTGACTTTAAGGTAAGATCTCATTTAACACCACATTTCTCCAAAACCCCACATGCATATGGGTTGCCGAAAATACATAAGGAGGGCTTACCATTAAGGCCAATTGTGAGTTCAATGGGATCACCTTTTAGTCTTTTATCTAAATTTCTTTTAAATATCTTGAAACCTCTGACTCATAACATTAAATCAGCTGTCTTAAATTCAAAGGAGCTTGTAGATCAGTTGAGAGAAGTTCCATTTAGTGACAAGTCTAGATTGTTGAGTTTTGATGTTGTAAATTTGTTTCCTAGTGTACCTGTCAAGGAAGTTTTTTCACTTGTAAAAAACAAATTATTAACTGATTGTTCACTACAGTCTAGAACTTCTCTATCTGTAGATGCAATAATGGAGCTTTTGCAGTTAATTCTCATGTCTTGCTATTTTGAATTTGATAAAGTCGTCTATCATCAACTAGATGGTCTAGCTATGGGCAGTTGTTTGTCACCTTTACTTGCGGATATATACATGGATTCTCTTGAAACAGACGTTCTCGCACAGTCATCGCTTAAACCAGATTTGTGGTTGAGGTATGTTGATGACATAATCTGTATTCATTGTGAAGATCAAGACAAGGTAGATAAGTCATTATTAGATCTTAATTCCTACCATCCTAAGATGAAGTTCACGTTTGAAGAGGAGAAGGATGGCGGTCTACCGTTTTTAGATGTATTCATCAAGAAAGATTTAGATTCGTTTTCTACATCTGTGAACAGGAAACCAACACACACCGATCAATATTTGAATGCCAATTCAAATCATCCTTCACATGTTAAAGAAGGTATGGTTAAATGTTTGGTTTCTCGTGCACAACTGATCTGTTCAACTCCCACAAGCCTAAAAATTGAACTGGAAAAAATATTTGGTGCTATGAAGAATAACGGATACTCAAATGACTGGTTAAAAAAGACTATTTTTCCACAAGATATCATCAAACCTGACATGAGTAAAGATATTGAGGTGGTTAAACCTAGGATTTATAAAACGGTCTGCATTGGATACTATCCGAATCTTTCAGAAAAGATCAAACGCATTTTAGCTCCGTATGGCATAAGAGTTGTTTTTAGTTCGTCTAATACGTTGCGCAGCATTCTCACCAAGACTAAACCTAGGGATGAGGTTCAGTCATCTAAGGGTGTTATTTATTCTATACCTTGCGAATGTGATGCTAGATACATTGGTGAAACCAAGAGACCTTTGATGGTAAGAATAAAAGAACACAAGAACAATGTGAAACAACATAAGATTGATACTTCAAAACTCGCAGAACATGTTTATGAAAATCATCATCATATTAATTGGGAAGACGCTTCAATCCTTGCACATGAGTCTAATGCCACAACACGGAAAATTAAGGAAGCTGGTTTGATTTCATGTGTGGCCAATACAATCAGTGTGCCTAGTGTTAATTATCCAGCCATTTGGAAAAGTTTCTGTCCATCAATTTCATCACTAGATCAATAGCTTTATTTCATACATCAATAACTGTCCAACTTGTCAATTTAATGTTCTGTTTTTTGGTTTTTTATTTTTATTCATAATAAACTTTTTTGTTAATAATTTGGTATTAATGCGCAGCCATATTTATAATATTTTGTGAAATGTTTTTTGTCCTGTCTGTTGTGGTTTTTTAATTGTTAATTTTGTTTGATAAAGATTTCTGTAAAGAAATCGAAATATCACATTAAAATAAATATTTTGTTAACTAACAGTGAAAAAGTCCAATGATTTATATTTATAACGTTACTACCTGTTATATAGTTTCATTTTTTATAATAAGCTATTTGTTTGTTTTCTGCTTTTCTTAGGCGGTGTTTTATAAGAATCGGAAGGAAAGAAAAACATAATTTTTGGTACATAATTAGTGATAGATATTAAATATGAACGAAATATTGAAGCTTAGTTATTCTAGTATATGAAAGGATTTTTTTTTCGATCAAACACATTTTGAACTGAAATATGACTAGGATTATCACAAACTTGCTGTTTTGGTAAAATGGCCACAGACATAACCTCAAAATAAAAATAAACATAACTGTCGACTTACTTGAAACCTCATTGTTGGAGTAAACCCTAGGCCTACTTTTAGGCACGTAGTTGTCAGAGTAGTCCGAGGCCTACTTGTCGGCTCCTGCCAGAGTAGGCTAAGTGGAACAAAACTACAAATATGTTAAAAATAGATTTTATGTCATTGTAAATATATTAAATAAAAATGGCATGTTATCACACATGCTTTGAATAAGGCCACTTTACTCAATATTACATTTTAATTAGTTCAATACAATATAATAATTACTAGAACATATTGTTTTTTGTAGTATAACCAATGCCTTGAATATTATTTCCAAATAAATTTTAGCCACTACCTATTCCCAATTAAAATTTATCAAATAAAATTCCTAAGGGTGGCCTTATTCCAACGACCTACCTATATCACAAAGACCCACCACGTTGAGACCCTTCATGCAGTACCTCGTTAAGCAGTTAAGTCCGTCGTCAGGAAGGATTATTTCGGGGACCTAGCTGCCGTCGTCGGAGTGAAAATATATCACATGGAACAACCAAGTTGTGACCCTACATGCCCTGCCATGTTCCCGTCGTCATGAAGGACTTTTTCGGGGACCTGGCGTCGTCGTCGGAATTCAAGTATAAAACAAGGACCCACCACGTCGTTACCCACCATGCCCTGCCTTGTTAAGTATAAGTTCCGTCATAACGAGGGACTTTTTCTGTGGACCTTGATGGCGTCGTCGGAGTGAGAGTATATCACAAGGAACCACCTTTGTGCATGCCCTGCCTTGTTAAGTATAAGATCAATCATCATGAGGGACTTTTCTGTGGACCTAGATGGCGTCGTCGTAGTAAAAGTATATCACAAGTTACCATTATGTAGTGCACCTCCATGTTCTGCCTTGTTAAGTTTAGATCAGTCATCACGAGAGACTTTTTGTGTGGACCTAGCAGGCGTCTTTGGAGTTAAAGTTACCACAAGGAACCACCATGTTGTGCACCTCCATGTCCTGCCTTGTTAAGTCTAAGATCAATCATCACGAGAGATTTTTTTCTGTGGATCTAGCTGGCGTCGTCGTAGTAAAAGTATATCACAAGGTATCCACCATGTTGTGCCCCTCTATGCCCTGCCTTGTTAAGGATAAGGTCCATTATCACGAGGGACGTTTTCTGTGGACTTAGCAGGCGTCGTCGTAGTTAAAGTATATCACAAGGAACCACCATGTTGTGCCCTCTATGCCCTGCCTTGTTAATATAAGTCCGTCGTCCTGAAGGATTTTTTCGGGGACCTAGCTTGCGTCGACGGAGTGTTAGTATAACACAGGGACCCACCACGTTGTGACACTCCATGCCGTGCCTCGTCGAATTGTATTTAGTCCTTCATCAGGAGGGACTTTATCTGTGGACCTAGTGGGCGTCGTAGTAAAAGTATACCACAAGGAACCACCATGTTGTGCCCCTCCATGCCCTGCCTTGTTAAGTATAAGATTCGTCATCACGAGAGATTTTTTCTGTGGACCTAGCTGGCTTCAACTGAGTCAAAGTATATCACAAGGAATAACCATGTTGTGCCACTCCATGCCCTGCCTTGTTAAGTAAAGAGGGACTTTTGTGGTAGCAGGCGTCGTCGTAGAAAAGTATATCACAAGGAACCACCATGTTGTGCCCTCTATGCCCTGCCTTGTTAAGTATAAGTCCGTCGTCCTGAAGAATTTTTTCGGGGACCTAGCTTGCGTCGACGGAGTGTTAGTATAACACAGGGACCCACCACGTTGTGACACTCCATGCCGTGCCTCGTCGAATTGTATTTAGTCCTTCATCAGGAGAGACTTTTTCTGTGGACCTAGCTTGCGTCGTCGGAGTAAAAGTATATCACAATGAACCACCATGTTGTGCCTCTCCATGCCGTGCCTTGTTAAGTCTAAGATCATCACGAGAGACTTTTTTCTGTGGACCTACAGGCGTCGTAGTAGAGGTATTCCACAAGGAACCACCATGTTGTGCCCCTCTATGCCCTGCCTTGTTAAATACAAGTTCGTCATAACGAGGGACTTTTCATGTGGACCTAGCTGGCGTCGTCGGGGTGAAAGTATAGCAAAAGAAACCACCCAAACCCAAATGGTTGGACTAACGAATTTGAAATGTTTTTTATTCGATTTGCCGTCCCACAAATATGTGAAAATGACATTCGAACCGTTAAAATAGACCACCAATTTATTTGAAAAAATTGTTTCACCCCTTTTCGAAATTACCCCCCACATGCCCCCCACATCACCTGCAATCTATGAACTGCGGAAAAATCCTTTAATTTACAAATAAAACACGTGTGCAAAACGGTTTGCTTGTATCACAAATAGCCACGTTTTTACTTCTTCCCACCGGACTAGTGTCCTTTGTGTAGTTTATCATCCCACAAATACAAAAACTTGTAAATAAACAGCCAAACCTTTTATAACTAAAATTAATGAAATCTAAAAAATATACCAAGCAAATAATTTGATTGAAATTCACGATTAAAAATTTATACAAAGAATATGCTTAATATAAGTATTTAAATATCAATCAATGAATCAGTAAAATCAATTTCAAATGATTTCAAAGAAAAATAAAATTCGATGTCGTTGATAAACTTAAAAAATCATGCTTTTGCAAAATGATCATTTAATTTTTCTTGTTTATGTTTGGTTGAACTAGAAAAGTGCTGTTAGTTTATAATTTTTCTATTTGTTATTATTATTGAAAACAATTGTTGTTTTTTTTAATCATTTTGCCAAGCATGATTTTTTAAGTTTATCAACGACATCGAATTTTATTTTTCTTTGAAATCATTTGAAATTGATTTTACTGATTTATTGATTGATATTTAAATCCTTATATAAGCATATTCTTTGTATAAATTTTTAATCGTGAATTTCAATAAAATTATTTGCTTGGTATATTTTTTAGATTTCATTAATTTTAGTTGTAAAAGGTTTGGCTGTTTATTTATAAGTTTTTGTATTTGTGGGATTTCATTTATTTTTTAAGTTTAAAAATTTTTTAACTTTATAGTTTTATTTAAATAGGTTTTATGTTAATTTTTTAATAGAAGGACTATGTATTTACATTTTTTTTAAATAATAAATAAAGGTAATGTACCGGTTTAAGTATTTTAAAGTAATACAGTAGCTTCAAAATCTATGACAATTGTGTAGCTCTTGATATCCCGTAGATATTTTCATTAGTTCGTTGTAAAATTATTGAAAATGATTTCAACAAATTTACTTTTAAATTGTGTGGAGAATTGTGATTATTTTTGCAATCTTTTGATGATTATTTATTAAACTTCTTTATCTTGATAATAATTACGGGATTGAAAATTTTTGTTGTTTTTATCATTGTTTTTTTAAATTTCTTTATTTAATTTTCATATATTCATTCATGGTGTCGTCAATTGGATTGACTGTTACCGAATACTGATAGGTGAACAGACATTGTTATTTCTGATGTTTGTTACTTTATTTTCATTTTTTCTTTATTTTTCGTTTTGGAAACCTTAAAGATTTGTAATATTTAATTATAAATATTGATCGAATTTCCACATCACATTATCAATTTTCATTTTTTGAGAGAGGTATCGGTTTGATGCGTTCTTGCCGTTTTTTTACGTGGACGTTTCCCCAGGAGGCCTACACAATACCACGACGACATAATATATCCATTGTGACTGGAGATTATTTGAGAGATCTCAGTGTAGTAAAATGTAATGGAATATTGATGCTTGTTGATTTAAGTTTTCAGATGGTTTTACTCAATACGAGCATAAAAATGTTTTTTGAAAGTTTTGGCAAGGGTTTCCGTGTTACGACTTTGTCGTTTGCACACATCCAGCTGTTGCCGAGTTTTAGATAACTGGTGTTATGGCCCGATGGAGCAGTGCGACCTTCGTGGAAGATGGAAGACGCAGTTTTATATGTTACGTTCCCAATTTGAATTGAAGTTTTCGGTACTCCAGTCAAATTAAAGGTTGTAATCTTTGAACCGTCGTCCTTAAAGATATTAAACGTCAATACACAAATGCTACTAGCAGAAATTAATCTTACTTTGTAAATTGTATTTGATGATCCACAATTGAAACAAAAGCGGTCAGTTACACGAATTGGTCTACAAAAATGATCAATTAAGTCTTGTACTGTGAGGTAGCGTCCCTGTGGAGATGTTGGCAATGATAATATAATAATTGTGTTTAATTCTTCTGTTTCCGAGTAGAAGCTGCAATCTAGACAGCGAAGTGTGTTTTTCAATGTGTTTGTCATTTCCTCCCTCACTATGTTAGACTCGTTACATATAACTTGCCAGAATTCGCTTGCACATTGTTGTAGAGGTTGTATAAATATTCCTCCTAGCATTTCTCGTACAGGTTAAGCATTCATTATGATGTCGCCAGTTTCATATTGTATGGCAAGTGAATGGAGTGCATTTTTCATTGTGCTTAATGCGAGTCTCTTTTGTAATGTAGTGGAGTGGAATAAACATAGCAAAGTTGCATTTGCATAGCAAGACACGCTGTCATTATTTGTGAAACCTCTTGTAGTTTTGATAAATGAAGTTGTTTGAACTACGTTGCGAGTACTTGTAGGAGGGGGAACATTCATTTCTTGAATCTTGTCTGCATCTTTATGTTGTGTCCAAGCTCGATCTCGTTTGCTTAATTTTGAGGAATTCTTGTCATGGTGCAGGGGGCACAAGTCAGGTCTGTGTTTTAGTCGTACTCGGTTGTACTCAGTGATTGCCGAAGCTTGTGCGGTCACCTTGGCAGGATTAAAATTGATCAGGTGAAGGCCATCTAAGCATGTGACGCGCGATAGTGCAACATAGGCTTGGCCGTACGTAAAGACAGTTGTACCGATGTCCATTATTGCTGTTGTCAGACTTAGTCCCTGGCTCTTGTGGATCGTAATACCATACGAACGAGTGATGGGGAAGCCCTCACGACAAACAAATGCTTTTGGCATAATCATGAACTTTGCTTTAATTGGAAGGAGTTCATGATGGAATGAATCGGCAGAGCCATGATTAAAGTTTATTTTGATTGAAGTTACCTAGTTGCTTTGAATGTCTCGTTTTACAGACAAGACCACGCCAATAACTCCGTTGACCAGACCGAGAGTGACGTCTTTGTTGCGTCGAAGCATGATCTTGGCACCAATTTTGATGAATATAACCTTTTCTAGGCCAGCCGTGTCTGAACTGTCCTCCTCGTTGGTGTTGAGCATCTACTTTACTTTACTTTCCAAATGGGGTTTACAGTCAACAGTGTCCTTTGCAACTAGTCTTATTTCTTCCGAGTCGATTATTGCCATCATGGAGTCATTGAGCTTGTTACATAAGTGGCGCAAAAAGGAAGCAGGCAGACAGTACAAGCTGGTAGACTGTTGATGAAGGAAGTAACCTCGGTCATCTTTCCGCAGGTGGTGCTAGCATTTAGCGGCACCAATCTTGTGTTGAGTGAATCACAGTCCTCTGAGGTCACAAGTCCTAGCCGGATTCTGCTTAGTATATTGGCGTTGTCCTTGTCTTCTTGTTGACGCATGTTTATTGTTAGCTCGTCGTAAGAAAACAGGTCTGTCCATAGATTGGGAGCACCCAGAGCCTTCAGGTACTTAGTTGTCTGTGCTTGCGTCAACTTCACGTACGGTGGTTCATCTTGCACGGGAGGTAACTGGAGGAGATCTCCAAACAGGAGCATGCGCTTCCGCCCAAAGTAGCCATCTTCGGTGTCCTTCGTAGCGTATATTTCGCTCAACCTTAGATGAATGTACATGAGGGTCAGGTTGGACACCATAGATATCTCGTCAATGATGAAGAGAACTACGTTTGAAAGTTCGCTGCGGATGACCTTTAGTACCTGATCTGAGAGTGGTGTGTATGTAGGTGTTTTGTGGTGTTCTATTGGAAGTTGCAGAAGCCTATAAACAGTCATCCCACTAACGTTGTGGGCCGCGATCCCCGTAGGTGCCATCATTGCTACGTCTTTGCCAAGATGGGTTTTAACCCAACATTTGATTGCCTTTATCAGGAAGCTTTTACCAGTGCCACCAGTTCCGCTGACAAAGTGACGTAGCATCGTTTTAATTGGTACAGCATCCTGTAATACGTTCGTGACATGATTAAATACTCTAAGCTGTTCGACATTTAATTGGGTGATCATCGTATTAACGTCCACGTTATCTGGATCCTCAGTGTTGACAACATCTCTTAATTCCGTCATAGCACCCTGCGCTTCAACTGCTTCAAATGCAAGAGGATTGTCGGGAGCGTCGATAACTTCTGCACCATTACACTCGAACTCAGCAACGCGCTCTCGGATGAGATCAGTGACTTGATTACGTACTGTTAGCAGAGTTGCAAGGTGTTCATGGTGGTCGACGGCACCTTGTAGGTCATTTTTAGACACGTTGAATGACTCTGCGTAGGTGTTGTAGCCGGCCTTGAGTTCATCAGTCTCTCCAAGGTTTGAACATGAGAAGAAGTGCATAAAAGTAGGCCTACTTTTCCGGCTCCTGATGTACATTGAAATGGTAATGATTTATTAGGTGATCACGAGAACGTCTTCTTAGGAACTTTCCTCCTTCAAGTTCGTAAGTTTCTACCTCGGAAGATCGCGGCTTGACGTCTACGATGTCGTACTTTCGCACGTAGTCAACGAGGTGTGTACTCTCTAGTTCTACAGGGCGAGAAGGGTACTTGTTGTCTACAACTGATTGAAAATAGATATCTGTTGAATTCGCCGGTAGTTTCTCTACCTCCTTGCGTGACTTAAGTCGCCTTGCGCGCACCATGCTGACGTCCAACCACCTGATAGTCGTCTGTGGATCTGTACCATGGAGAGGGATGCCCAGGAGCGTGTCAGCAGCTTCAATGGCACCACAATCTCTGTGGTTCGTGCTCCTCATACCGATATTATAGAGTCTGCTGCTCAACGACCTAGTAGAGTTGATTTCTTCAAATGTATCCTGGGCGTAACTTTTCTCACTTTTTGTTGTATATTTAGTAATGTACCAGTTAAGAAGGGCAGTTCGTTCACCAACAAATTGAATGTCCATGTTTCCTCCCCACGCCAACAATACTGTAGGGTTATAGTCGTTCATGTCGATTTCATCATCTTTCCGTGGTACATCATATAGCCTGCTATTTGTTTTCAAAGTTTTCCGGGCAGCAACAGAAACAACAACGTCTCGCAAAATGAGCTGATCAGTTACTACACGGGGGAAAGAAAAGCGACAAACTCGGCGAAATCCTTGTCTTGTTTTTTATTCCTCGTGCAATATGAGTTGTGTTTGTGACGTTGGAAGTGAGTAACTCTATGATGAAGCACCGGACAAAGCGATGCTTTTGGTTTTGCACAGGTGATATAATTATTAGTTATAAATTCTGAAACTTCTTTTTTGGTGAAATTCCCAAGATAGGCGCCGAATCAATCCAAATTAGTAGGTGAAAATGTTGCGTTCCTCGTTCTTGGTACTCGCGACGCCAGAAGTAATGGGTCACTTTGCCTATTGGCGCGTCATCTGAAGTTATGAAATCTAGCATAGCACGAAACTTGTTGTCCATAAAACGAGAAGTGGACACTGGATCCATGACAACAAGTTCCCTTACCGATTTGTTTGCAGCAACCGATCCATTGACGGTACGTACATATGATGCCAAGTCAACCCATTCCCATTCACTGGGACTCAAAGTCAAGAACCACGTGGCTGGGCCATAGTTCTCAGTCATGCATACTAGGTCATTACGTGGACGCTTCCAAAACTGCTCCGTGTTGCGTAACCTGGCGAATATTGTTTCCAGATTATCCTCCAGTTCATCATTATTCATCTTCTCGATGACAGTTGCCGCCGAAAGGCGCTCCCGATGCGATACATTTAGCTTGTGAAAGATTCCTGCACTCAGTTGCCTTATGCATGCATCGTTTAAGAGGAAGAATATGTACTGTAAATTAAGCCTAAAGTGTGAGTGCCTGGACATTAACCTAGTCTTGATGTAGTCCGCTGACTTTAAGGGGGTCACGCGCTGCTGCCATTGACCGTTTACTCCCGTCGGGTACAAATCTGGAAAACATTTAACATCTAGTTGTTTATCTCGAGAATCTATCGGGGCTTCGCACACCTTCAACATCTGGTAGAGCGCAGTAGCAGATTTATTTTGCCGAGCTTCGTGCAATGCGCAGATGGTGTACTGCTCGTAGTTCATGTTGTTGTCAAATTTATGGACTACACGGTGAAAACTGTTCTAAATAATATTGTACATTATAACCAAACCTGTACTGTATACATATTATATGTCCTAAATAAATAAATAAATAAATTTGGATCAACCTGCACCAACATACCTTGCACATCTGCATTTGTGGTGATGTCAACTTCTTGATTTTCGCTATCTACATTACCTTTTGAGTTTACGGCAGGTGAAATGATTTGAAATTGAATTTCCTCCTCACTAGCCAAAATTTCAAGGTGTTCAGCACACGTTGGTAATTTGATTTTTTCATATATGCTGTTTGTTTGTTTTAGGTAGGTTAGAGCTGCATGTGTATACCTTTTCTATGTTTACCAAATTCTCCCACACTACTTTGGATTTAGTTGGGACTCCTCGCACCATGATGTAAAGTTCTTGATTTCTGTGTATTGGTACATCCGGGTTGGGCAAAGTTTCTAGAGTCTTTTCCAAAGGTAATGGCAGGTGGAAAGTTCTGCCGTGTACTTTTGGTATCATCTCCCTGTGTGGCATATTTCTTTTTGAGACTGTTCCCATTCTCATGATGACCTGAAAAGCTTTTGCACGTTGAATTAGGATTCTCTCATAGTCATTTAACTCGGTGATAACCGCTGGGCGCACTCCTACTTCAAGGTTATTGAGCTTACATATAGCGGGCATTTCTTGTTTCTTAAATTTACCATCACAATTGTGACAGATGTAGTTGACAGTTATTCCATTTAGTTCGTTGTACTCCTTTAAAAGGTTCCATACTTTACTACACAGTTGCGCTTTTGTTTTTCTTGCGATGTCCGTGACGTCCCTACGATAACAGAGTTTATCACAGGACATACACTCGTATACTGGAGTATTCATTGAGCGTCTGGTGAGTGCCAAAAAAGGATTTTTATATTTCTCCATTATGATGGTCTCGTTGAGGTCACTTTGACAAGACTCATGGCAATATGCTTTAGCATTCTCTTCTGATATTGAGGCGCAATTTTTCAAGTACACTAGATTACCACAACGTAGAGCTTTGTCTATTTCTTGAATATTTGTATAATTAGATTTGACCTTGTAGAGGACACTAATAATACTACGAATCTCAGGGTAGTGTGGGGCGATTGTCCTCAGAAAGAGGAGGGTTGATTTGCAACAACTGATGGTTGTATGACAGTCAATCGCATGACCACGTTTTCCTACCCAAGAAAATGCTTTACCTTTACTACAGACATCAATGTTGGCAATGAATGATGCTGCATTTTCTGGAGTTGATACCGCCAGCTTAAGCATAATCGCCTTGATTTTATTTTCGATTGTAGAATTATTTGAGATACATATTGCCTCGTTACACATCCATGAGAATGTTTTTGAACAAGGAACGTTAACAAATATGTTCATAGCCTACCCTGATTCATTGATTTGTATAATGTCAGTCGTATTATTATTGAAAGATGAATTGTTGTAGACTGTAAAAGTATATTCGTAATAATACGGTTCTGAATGAATCGTGTGCATTGGCTGGCCGCATAACGCTAACACGATGTCACTTTCGATGATACACTCGTCTGCCTTTGCTAAAGCTACCTGAGCCTTCACATTCAACGTTCCATGGAGCTTCTTAAAATTTGTTATACTATTACAAAGGTGAAACAATTTTAGAGTAGGTCTGGTTTAAGATCATGATGTTTTTTGGACTATACACTACTCAAAATAAAACAAAGATTACGATATTTCATAGGTTAATCACCCTTTATCATCAGGTTTTTAATGACAGTTGAAACAAGACAACAGAATGGGCTTTAAAACAAATAAACAATGCCAACTAAACAAATCAAATTACACCAATCCACCAAATAATCATAATAATAAATGTGGTTGTAGTTGTTGTTGTAACATAAAAGAAATTATAAAATTTACAAAACAAACAAGAAGAAGAAACATTATGGCTTATTAGTTACAAAAACTTTCCAAATTCCAGGAAAATCAATGCTAGGTGCACTTATCACATTATTACTAACAGACATCAATGCAGCCTCTTTAAGTTTACGTTTATGTGGATTGGCTTCATGAAGGATAATGGATGAGTTGTTCCAATCCACAAATTGGTGATTTTCATAAACATGCTCTGCTAATCTAGAGGAACATACTTTATGCTGCGTGACGTTGTTCTTATGCTCCTTCAACCTAACCTCAAGAGGTCTCTTTGTCTCTCCAATGTACGCGGCACCACATTGACAAGGTATTGAGTAAACAGCATTCTTGGACAATTGGGATTCGTTCTTGGGTTTAGTAACTGTTAATATACTTCTTAGGGTAGTAGGTGATTGAAAAACAGTACGAATCCCAAAAGGAGATAGAAGACGTCTGACTTTTAGTATGTATGTAGTAAGTATGTTCCTCTAGATTAGCAGAGCATGTTTATGAAAATCACCATTATGTGGATTGGAACAACTCATCCATTATCCTTCATGAAGCCAATCCACATAAACGTAAACTTAAAGAGGCTGCATTGATGTCTGTTAGTAATAATGTGATAAGTGCACCTAGCATTGATTTTCCTTGGAATTTGGAAAGTTTTTTGTGACTAATAAGCCATAATGTTTCTTCTTCTTGTTTGTTTTGTAAATTTTATAATTTCTTTTATGTTACAACAACAACTACAACCACATTTATTATTATGATTCTTTGGTGGATTGGTGTAATTTGATTTGTTTAGTTGGCATTGTTTATTTGTTTTAAAGCCCATTCTGTTGTCTTGTTTCAACTGTCATTAAAAACCTGATGAAGGAGGTTGAAACCTTTGAAATATCGTAATCTTTGTTTTATTTTGAGTAGTGTATAGTCCAAAAAACATCATGATCTTAAATTTTATACTGTTATTCCTTTTAAATAGGCATCATTTCACTATCTTCTCAGCCTCAAGGAGTCTAGCTGCTGTGGATAGAAGTTTTATTTTTCTAGCCAACAGTGAAGTCATGTCAGTGATCGATCCTCTTAGACGTAGACTAACTAAGGGTTTTGTATTTTTTTAGAATATTTGCGCTGGTTTTGCGAATTATACGTAGTGTATTTGATACATTTCGTTCTGCGCGGTATTGCAATAAGGCAGTAGATCGCCTAGAAAGAGCGTTATCAGAATATGATCTCTTGTTTTGATTCCTTCTTATTTCAGGGTGGGATGATCGCCATGTTTTCATGTACACACTTTGTTGTTTAGGGTTGTTGCGATGAGCCATCCTCACCCTCTCCCGATGACGATCTAGATTAGCGAGGCAAGCCTTCTTCACACGATCTCGCAGATTTTGAGGATTGGCGAGGCGAGTCTTCCTCACACGATCGCGTAGATTTTGGGGATTAGCGAGGCGAGCCTTCCTCACACGATCGCGTTTATTTTGGGGATTAGCGAGGCGAGCCTTCCTCACACGATCGCGTAGATTTTGGGGATTAGCGAGGCGAGCCTTCCTCACACGATCGCGTAGATTTTGGGATTAGCTAGGTGAGTCATTCTCGTATTATTTCGATGCCGCTCAGGATGTGACCGTATAGCATCAGCCACTCTTTTCCGGTGAAGATCTGGTTTGTTTGCGCGTAATGCAGCTGCTCGGTCTCTGCTTGACTGGGGATTCTTGGCATATTGATTTCTTCTACGCTCCAACAGTAGATCATGAGGGTTGGATACGTCTGGTTGTTGTTGAGAACAAGTTGTTAAAGTTGATGTACTGGCTATTTTTATTACCTCTTTTACATATTCCTTCTTCTCTTTTGGCGAGCTTTATGAACTTTATTAGCCATATTGGTTAGTATTGTGTGTAACTAGGTAAGAGCTGGACAGAACCAACCTCAGTCTGGTAGGGAGGGTGAGAGTAAATGATTAAATATGGCACAGACAAGAGCTGGACAGAACCAACCTCAGTCTGGTAGGGAGGGTGAGGGTAAAGGATTAAATATGGCACAGACAAGAGCTGGACAGAACCAACCTCAGTCTGGTAGAGAGGGTGAAGGTAAAGGATTAAATATGGCACAGACAAGAGCTGGACAGAACCAGCCACAGTCTGGTAGCGGGGGGGGGGGAGGGTAAAGGATTAAATATGACAGAGACAAGAGTTGCACAGAACCAGCCACAGTCTAGCATGGAGGTTATGGTTAAGAGTTATACCAATGGATGGTACAGACGCGCAGGACAACGCATAAATTAAATTTTTATCGTGGGAAACCTGTTATAGGGTGCAATTAGCCCCTCTTCAGGTGAACTAGGTATGCGCGGATAGGAAATTGTGAAGGGATGTCCGAGGGCTGTTTAAGAGGACTCAATCCCTTGCATTCGCCTTAACGACTGAGGAAAACCTCGGATAAAACCTTCAGTCAGGATTGCCGGTCTCGACGGGATTCGAACCCGGGACCTCCCGAATCAGAGTCGAGCGCTTAGCGCCCGAGCCAACACTGTCGGTGACAACGCCTAGGATAATATTTAGCCCTAGGCCTACTGAGAGAATATAAACAAACCAATGACAAATAAATCCCACAAAGGTATGTAAATGCAGCCAATAACTTACAAAGTAAAAAACAGAACCACTAAAGGATACCACCAACTATGCGAATTTGATTTATAACTTTTTAAAGAATTAAATATTATTAGATCAATTCAAATTATAGAGGTAGTAATTATTTCCTGAACAAACAGAAAGCACGCCATTAAATGGCGGCGCAGAATTAGTTTTTGTTTAAAACAATAATGCAGTAAACACGGCCCATGCATTTTGCTAATAAGGCCAGTAAGATCTTTTATAAGTTATGCCAAGGCTACGATCAAGGTCCATGAATTTCTTAATAGAGTTTCTGCACAGAAACCGCATCTTCTAATGTTAACCGTAAATTTATTTAATATAAATAAATTAAATAAAACATCAACATGTAGTGGACTTGTACGTTATTTAATATGCCGACCCTCTAGATTCATAATATTAATTAAAATAATTAAATTTTGAAGTTAGGTCTACTAAACGTTGTAAAATACTATGGAAAACATAACCAATACGAAATACGAGTAAAGATTGCAAGGTTTATTTAAGAGTGGAATTTTGGATGACCTTGCGCGTACCAGATTCGGTACACCGTGGTTGTGTAATGTACCGCTCGACTTTTAAAAAAATGATTTGCGATTATTAATTTAAACGTAATAGTTCATCCAAGTTCTTATTTCTAATTAATTTAAACGTAAACATGCAAATTCTATTTTGCCAAGCTTTTCGAGGATGCTGTTATGGGACACTGTACGTTTATGAATTAATAATGCGCAAATGTGGAAGGGTAGATGAGCTTGGCCCTTTTTTTAGATCTCATTTCTTTTGAGTGTGTAAGGTTTGGCTGTATTTCTACAAGTTTTTGTTATGGGTGTGATCTCATTACTTTTTCAAGTTCCATTGCAAAATTATTTGTTAAAATATAATAATTTTATCAAAGTTGATTTAATTTCTATGGTATTAGCAATAACAATAGGATGTAAAATATCTAGACCCGGATTCATGTACATCCTGGGTATAGGTGGTATAACTATGGTATAACCATGGAGTTATAAATAGTACTGGCGTACTGGAGGCGCAGGTGTGTGGTCGGCGGTGTACAAGTTAGTACTTCAAATTGGCAGACATTTTGATTGTTTACTTTGGTAACCAAGGTAACCTAGGGCCTACCACAGTTTATTGTAGCAAAGTTTAACCTGCGAATAGTGGTTTTACAAATCAAAATGGCGAATAGGCTCAAATAAACAAACACGATCGTGGACGTGCTGTTCCATTTGAGCTAGACCTCCTTCTCATCCAAGTCCATGGTATAACGACGGTATAAGGACTGGTTAAGTCTAGGCAACTCACGGCCAATTAAAACTTTCCCATGCTACAACAAGCGCACAACTAATGTTATTTTATACCTTTCACTGCATCCACAGCCATGTAAATCAAATGATTATCAAAAGAACATCGAAAATTTGGACAGTTTTTGTTTTTGTTTTTATATAGTGAGATCATTGCAAGAAAAGAATATGTGTATTATTTCCGTACATTTTTGTATAGCCTTGGTGGACAATCATACTATTGTTTATCTGAATTAGGCTTTTAGTAATCAAAACTAGTTATTTGTGCGGGAAGTGTGTCAGAACAAGGTTGTGCTGGCCTAGGGTTGGCTAGGCTTGTCAAACATGTAATGTAAGTATTTATTTCATCTAGTCCTATAGCCTAATGGAACTTTAGACCTACACTGTTGTATTATTAATAATTTTCTACATCTGGGCCTAGGCCTAGGGTTTTATGAGAGTATAATGACACCTTTTCTCGTTCCACACATAGAAGCAAAATTTAAAATGTTTGCCATTTGTTTACGCATCGCACTTTCCCGCCTAACTCTGCTTGTACCGTCAACAAGTGTCAAGTAACTATAGTTACTTGTTGATTGTATGCCTAGTATATATAAGGCTTATTTTAAAACCTTTATTTGGAAGCCTTCCAGCAAACTTTTTCAACTTTTTCTTTCAAAAGAGACTATATTACTATAACCTTAATGTCCATGTAAAATATGAACACTGTAGCCCCACCCGTCTGGTCAGAATCGCGGGACGATTGAAACTGACGAATTAGATGTAGTAGCAGTAGAAGCAGTAGCAGTAGTAGCAGTAGCTAACATCCTTAAAGTGTTTTTGAGCATGTTTCAAGCCATTTTTTCACCAAGATGGAATGGTCGTACCCCAATAAAATTTAGCATGTGTTGTCGGGTACCTAAATCCCCTCGATTGTGATAGTTTTCAAGTCCACATCACGTTACATGACGGCTAGGTAACACCTCGAAATCACCCCAACTCTGCTTGCTGTATAAGGTGCTTGAGTGTGTAGCGCGCCACGGCTTGGCTGCGGCGCCCTAACGGGCACCTAGATAATGTCTCTGGTGTAGGGTCTTTTCTGAGAGACGGTACTCTTTAGCAGCGTCATTTTGGAGGTTCACTTGTAGATTGCCATTATCGTTTGCTAAATTGAGGGGAGTTAATGTTTGTCAGGTAGCACCACAGCCCTGTGTAGTGTGTAGTCCAGTTTGGTTACTCTTCGTAAATAAAAAATAATCTTATAATGTTAAAATGTTTATAATACAAGTTGTGCAGATCAATAAGGCCCCATCCCCCTGGTTCTCTTCGAAGTGTCAATCTTTCTATTGCTGATTAACGATGATGCATTCTGTGTTTGGTAAGTATTGAACGAGTTAATATTTCCAATGCATGGATGCCGAATGAATATGTCAGTACTGGTATAGCATATGTGTTTATTGTTGTGATCTTGTATGTATCTATCAATTTGGATATCATTACTTTATGTTCCATTCTGGCAGACTGTAAGAATCCCAAATATTTGTATACTTCGTTATCGACCATAACTCTATTCCTATTTCCATCATCTACCTGGAACTCTTCTGCTTGCGTAACCTTACCCTTTTCGATATGTAGGCGTCTTACATTTTCCACTCCAAACTCCATGCAGATCTTGACTTAAATCTAATGTTGTGTTGATTAAACTGTTTAGCAAAATTTGATACATATATCTTTAGGCCATTCATGTAGAATAGGTGAGAGATTGTATGACATACCATATTATTGTCCTAAATTTTAATCCCTATGTAAATTCATTAAGCTTATGTGGATTTCGTTAAAGACAAAACAATAATGCGCTGAATGACTCACCTTGGAAAATACCACGCATAATTTGGATTGGATCTGGAGTTATCGTCTGGTTTTTAATTGAATTTTAGTGTCGTTCTCCATGTCTTCTTTACTGTCTTCAAAAAGTTTACAATTACTGGATTGAATTTATATATTTGTAAAAACAAGAGATGGTAGCTTTTGTTTCTAGACAATCTGTTTTAAAGGCACTGTTCCACTTTTTAACGTATTTCACGCTTTGATATGAAACAAACAACAAAAAGATGTGATATTCCCCCCCCCCCCCCACAAATACAAAAATTTGTAAAAAAAAAAAAAAAACGGCAGCTAAACTCTCATTCAAAAGTCTTCGGCGGTGAATGCTGTGTGATATAGAAGTTGAGCCAAGCATTTCATTCTTTCTCCCTAGTTTCGCATTGAAAAGAAATAAGATCATTTCGCCTGTTGACGAGCGCCAAGCCAACTATTTGCGTGGTAAAAAAGGTAAAAATTTTGAACTCAAAATCATAAAAAAATTACTTGGCAATTAAATTTGGTTCATTACAAGAACTCTTAAAAGTAACAACTTCCATATCTCACAGCATTCACAGACGAAGACTTTTGAAGGAGAGCTTGGCTGCCGTCCTTTACAAATTTTTGTATTTGGGGGGGGGGGGGATACATTTTACAATAAGTGTTGTCAACATTGCCATGCATCAAGTAATCATGATTCACTATGATTTTATTGTTATTTGTTGTGATTTAAGATTTTAGCTGGTATTCTTGTTTTTGTAGTCATGGCGAACCTTGGAGAGAGTTTAGGAGTAGAGTTCAGAAACCTCTTCTACAGATTCAGACAGTCAAGAAGTCAATCGAACCCTTGGAGGAAATCTGCAGTGACTTCATTAAAAGGTGAATGATTCAAAATATTATTATAAAAGTTATTTTCTTTGTTTTTGTAAATGTAATCTATATTATGTTTGTTTGGTTTGTTATGGTTTTTACATTCCTCCCTACTAACGATGTATGATCATCAGTGTTGGGGAAGGAACTTTTAAAAAGAACGCGTTCTCGCGAACGCGTTCTTTTTTTGTGAACTTTTCAGTGAACCTACTCTTTTTTTAAATGAATGAACTTGAACGTTTAAAAGTTCTTTCTGAGATGGAACTTTTCATTTTTAGAAAGTTTATTTGAAAGTTCTTTTTTCTGCCATAATCTGCCATAATTTTACAAGGTGGTCGACGAGAATGTAGTACAAACGATCAAAGACAGCTCAACACTTTCGTAAGACTCAAACTCGCGAGTAGTTTGGTATTCGAACACCTCTAATGTTTTTCCTCGTGTTTTTCTTCATTTTACGCCAGCCTTTAATAAAATAGTGATTATTTTTTTACAAAAGAACTTTTAAAAGAACGAAGTTCATATTTTAGACGAACTCGAACTTTTCAAAATTTAAGGTTATAAAAGAACTTGAACTTTTTAAAAGTTCATTATTTGAGCTGTGAACTGAACTTTTAAAAAGTTCATTTAAAAAAAGAACTGACCCAACACTGATGATCATATGTGTCGTTCCTATACTTTATCCCCCCATCCCGGCCCCAACGCCACCCGCCAAATCCTAGCCCTCTGAAACGCACTATGAGTTGCCATGTATAACAGACGACACTGATGGAAACCTGTCAAGGTACGGAATAGGGAACTGTCCTTCATTACCAAATTTGAATATGTCCCTACTAATAACCTCAAATACCGACCAGTAAAGTTTTTTATGCTTCCGGCTTTTATTAGCGTTAACTGTGAACGAGGAAAAATTTGAACCGGGCTTCGCGCCGAAAAACGGCCATGCGCCATTGCAGGTGGGCTTGACGTGATCGTGAGGTTTGCCGAGGCGGCGAGCTGGCAGTTCTGCCAATCAGCTTCTCCTCCTCACCTCACGATAACGTCACAACCAAAAGAGCGCGGACTTAAGTCTTTGTGCGGGAAGTCAAAACCCAGGAACTTTGAACATGCATAGAATCTACAAATTTTATTTTTTATAGTTTATTTTAATTGCGATGTTTATTAAATTGAATGTTACAAATTACTAAATACGTGTAAGATATATTTGAAACCAAGGCCAGTTCCCTATTACAAAGTACATTTAAATAACAACGCAAATAGCAAATCTTTGGAATACAAAAAATATATTAATATAATGTCCGACAAAGGTGAAGTGTTTGAGAACCGAGTCTTGAAAACGACTGTTCGTGGTTGTACTTCACGCAAACAAAAATTGGCGCATTTATACAAAAGGCAAAATGCACAATTTCCACAATGGTGTCGTCAGTCAGTCAAGGTGTCAAGTTGTCAAAAACGTCTAATCTATCTATTCAAGAACGAAAAGCCATCTCTAGTCTGCGAAATAATAATAACATCGTAATTGTACCAGCAAATTGTCCTTGAACTCACTCAAATCTCAATACTTTACATTAACTAGATCAAAGATTCATTTCAAGAATGTGTACTCACTTCAAGGCAAAATTATCCCAAAATATGATTCAATAAAATTGCTTGGAATTACCTTTACAAATGATCTAAAGTGGAATTTGCACACTAAATTAGTAAGAAATCGTGCCTCAAAATTACTTGGATTTGTAACAAGAAACTTAAAGGGCTCAAAACCTCGTACAATTCGGACTGCTTATCTAACTCTGATTCGGTCTATCATCACTTATGGTATCCCTGCTTGGCATCCAAATACAAAAGCTGACTTTATGAAGCTTGAGGCAATTCAAAACCGTGCCACGAAGGCTATTCTCCACAGATCAAGGTTTGATTCAGATAGTGCAACGCAGAGGCTACATGCTTGCAACCTTCCTTCCATTGAAAATTTCTGCAAAGAAGCAGATGTAAAGTTCCTTCGACAACAAATCACTGGTTCTGCAGATTTGAATCCATTTCATCGCATCACTCTAGACAATAAACCTCGTAGACATGACCCAGGAACTTTGATTATCCCTCCTCGTGCACGAACTTCATCATACCAAAACGGATAATACTATCGTTCTGCAACGTTATGGAACACTCTACCGGCTGACGTGAAGACTTCCAGACATTTTAATATAGATATTAGGAACCATTTCAAAATTTCTTAATGAGAACGCATTTTTATTTTAAAATCAAGTTATAACATGGTGGAAGTCATCAAATTATTTTTCACCATAATGTACACCCTTAATTATCAATTGTTCACGATTATTTGATCACCCTTTTACTAACTCATTTTATAATAGGCCTATTCGCCATCGCAGACAAGCGATACGCCCCTAGCGGCCGCCCGTGTCCCTAGAGCCCTTGGGTTTAGCTGCTACGGCCGGTCAGCGGTTAGCGCGTGTTTCAATGGAGATTCAATGGAGACGAAAAAGTATAAACGCGTCAAATAAAACGTCGTGAAATAAGCCCCAATGTACTTGTTGAACGGAACTTGGTAGAACCTTATTCGTCAATACATTTCTTAATCAGAAACACACAACATAAAGCATATAAATGTTTGGTAATACCGTAAAATATTGCAGAAATCAAAGAACAAAATATATGCTCAATATTGGGAAATCATAGTTCAAACATTACATCAGTCGTGTAAAAACTAATCCAAGCTAGTGTGTTATTGCTATTTACAGTCATTATGTGTAACGGTAATCAACTACTCTATAAATATAGGCCTAGACATAATAATTTTAAACTTGATACTTTACAACCCGAACTATAATAGAGAAATCTGGTGATTCTTCAACTCGCATGCCTGTTTTAGGATTTTGTTTTTGTTCATGTTTATGTGTTCACACCATGCAATAGTAACTATGGTAACAAATAATAAGCATTATTGAAATAAAAATTACGATGGCCTTCTAGCGTGAAGGTCTATTCCCAGTCATAGTCTAGTCTATGTAGTACATGTTTTGTATTGACAGTTAAAGTTTTATTATTTTTCACGCATGACGCTAGAGAATCGTTTTTACGAAATGGGCTAATGCTAATGTAATGTTTTGACAATGTGATCTTGGCCTTAATTCACAAACAATTATATAATAAATATTATCAATCGTAAAACAAAAGCAAACGAAAGTGAATTTGAGATAATATGGTTTCAGTCTTATCGAAAATGACGAATGGACCAATACACAAATAAAATGTCTTGAACAAGATCAGACCTAGGCCATGGACTTTTAATAATTAGCGTTATTGAAATATAACACAGCAAGCAAGTAACTCTACAGTTAGGATGTTGTCATTAAGTATAGAACATTCTTAATGATGTTATAGCCTTTAGTCATCTACTGAAATGTATTATATTTATTTACATTTGAGTAAGAGTATAAAACGTAAGGGAAGGATTATCTGAGGATCTGCTTTACTATTGTCTTATTTGTTTATTTCAATCGTGTATCTCAGCTCGCAATATAATTTTATGTTTTTTTTCAAAATTAAAAAGGCCTACGTAACAGAGATACTGTATTTTCATATACAAGGCAAACTGCGTTGTATGCAATTCGATGCTGCTGATTGAACTGTTCTGGTTTATTTAAATAAGTTAGATAGATATAACGAGCCCTTGATGACAAATGGCTGCAGAAACAGCACTGTTTTGTAGGCATGGTTCAACTATCTAGTTATTTTTGAAAGACTGTTCCGTGATTACTGTTTCCAAAATATGTGATAATATTTTATGGTCTCTGCTGTGCCGTTTTAGGCAAAGGGTTTTAGCTTCTGGAATTAACTAACTAGCAATATAGTTATTGGGGAATAGAAAATACTGAAGCAAATATTGCATTGGTTTTTATTGGTTGGTAAAGGAATTTGGCATTTAGTGTTATTTTATTTGAACAAAATTATGTACAGACTACTGATACTGGAATGAAACCTTTAATTAATACACTGAGTCGTACTAGCAATGAAAAGCAATAGTAACTCGTTTTTACCCCAGGTCATATGTTCTTGTAGCTGAGAGTGAGCGAGCTGACTATAAGTAAGGATTAAATAACGCACGTTTAAAAATATATTTCTCTGACCAGTGTTGACAATGCGTTGCCCCTATGCATGGTTAGGCTTTCTTCTTTACCACTAAATTGAAATAACTAACAGAATCGTCATATTTCGCGGTGGTACAGTACAGAATCTAGGCCTGCTTGAAGGAGGTGAGCCTATACCTCCTCTAGGGGTGAACCCAAGGCGGCCGCCATCTTTGAAACTGACGTCACGCGCAGACGACCTTGAGATGGCGAATATGAACCATACCATCATTGTTCACCCTTTACCCCCCTAACCATCATTTGTTCACCATTTACAATCTATATTCTATAGTTCACCCATTACTTGCTCTTTTATGTTTTTTGTTAATTTATTTTATTGTATTTTATAATGTAGTTTTAAGTGGTAACTTAGGCATAGTAAGTAAGACACTTTGTGACTGGGGCCTTATGGCCCTTTTCTAACTTTCTATGGAGTTGTACAGCTTAATTTACGATTATTTGTACAATTTTGAAATAAAATAATAATAATATTAATAATAATAATAATAATAAAAATAATAATAATAATAATAATAATAATAATAATAATAATAATAATAATAATAATAATAATAATAATAATAATAATAAAGATAAAGGCTCCACGACTGTAGTAAAGGACAAAGACGCATACATTGAGGAGGCGAACAGCCAACTGTCAGACGAGACCACCTACAAACGTTTGACTAGAGATCCTACAGTGAGTCACAAGAAACGGATTGTAAAATTTTTGGAAAAGCACGGCCCCTCTCAAAACTTGAGTAACAACTCGAATAAACTTCTCACCCCCGAGGAGTCCAGGACACCTGTATTCTTCACTTTGCCGAAAATTCACAAACCAAATAATCCCGGACGACCAATCGTATCAAGTTTCAACTCTCCGACAGAACAAATATCAGCATTTGTTGACTTCACCTTCAAGACCACGTCAAGAAGTTACCATCTCACATCAAAGACACCAACCACATTCTCGAGCGTATTCGTGAGTTTAACAACACCCTACCCGAAGACGTTATTATTGCGACTGTAGATGTAACATCACTCTACACAAATATCCCCACAGAACATGGCTTGGCTGCGATGGAGCACTTTCTTAACACTTTCGTCCCGGGGTGTAGGGGAAAAACGCTCGTCCCCACATGTTTTGAAACAATAGGGGGTAAAAAAATTGCTTGGAAACAAAGCCTGACTAAAAAGGGAGAGTGTGATCTAAAAACTTCCCCTTGAGTTACCAACCATGGGGGGAGAACACAACAAAAATATCTACTTTCGGGAGTCCCCTATTTTGGAAGCAAGTTAATCAGGGTAGAAAAGGGAGGAAAACTTTGGGGAAATTACTCGTCTATTTTAAACTGGGGTTTTTTGTCACTCCCGAGGTCTGACTCGTACTGTAGTGGTTTTTGGGGGCGTAGGGTCCTCCAGCTCCCTTGATGTGCCCCGGATTGAACACTGTACTTTTGATGCACTAGGAAGGACGAGAAAAAAGGGGGGGGGAAAGGGGGGGGGAAAAAAAAACCGGGAAAAGGTTTTT
This sequence comes from Sweltsa coloradensis, assembly GCA_024449915.1. NCBI lineage: Eukaryota > Metazoa > Arthropoda > Insecta > Plecoptera > Chloroperlidae > Sweltsa > Sweltsa coloradensis. The sequence continues at coordinate 28,024 of JAMZAV010002254.1, read as the reverse complement.
AAACGGGGAAAGGGTAGATCTGATTACAAAAAAATATAAAAAAAACTCCTAATTTTTAACGAAACTCCCCCCACCAAGTTTTTGGGGGGTTTAAAAAATCTTGGGGAAAAAAGGTCGAAAACAAAAAGAGGGATGGGGTAGGGGCAAAAAACTAACTTAAAAAAAATTTCTTCTGTGACGAAATTTATTGGAGAGGGGGGGGCCCCCAAATTTTTGTGCACGGGGCGTTTAAAGGAGCCCCCTTCTTATGCGTACGTGGGCAAAAAAACTCTGACAATGTTGCCCCTTCCCTGGGGGGAAAACTGTTTCAATGCGACCTAGAAAACCATTGCCCGGGGAGAGCATCGTTTCTTAAAAGTTTAAACGCAAGGCCCTCCGGTTTAAAAAGATTTCCCTTGGGGGGGATAGCCCATTTCGTTCGTTCTTAAAAAAAGGGTATTGAGGTATTCCCTGGACCCCCTTTTTCCCAAAAGTGCGGGGTTTTACTTTTGGGAAACTTTCCAACGAGTGAACGTTTGGGGGGGGTTTTCCGGTGAGGTCTTTTTCGGGAAGTTGGAAAAGGGGGGGAAACCCAATCAGGAAGTGTCCAGGGGTGAGAGGGTCGTTTTCATGGGGGCCCCTGCTATGGGGGGAAAAAAGGGGGGGGGTTGAAAATGCCTTCTATCCGTATGGGGAAATGGGGGAAAATTTTCCTCAAAAATTCAAGGGGCGGACCTTTACCTTTCGGGGGAAAATGGTGTTTTTTTTGGGATTTAAATCCCGGGCCTCCCCAGTCCCCCAAAATGAGGAGCAGAGGGGGGTTAAAAGTCCCCGGTTTCCCATCGGGCGCAGTAGTCCCGGGGGAGAGTACTTGTTGATGGGTGTTGGGGAAACTGGAGACTTCACGGGGGTTTGGTGGGCAGCACCAAAAAATTCCCGGTTTCGTTGTCCGGAAAATTTCCACAAAGAGCCCCTCTGGGGGGAGACGAACCGGTGGAAAAAAGCAGCGGGGGAAAGGTTTTCAGTGGATAAATTAGACACAACCCCCTAGGTGAAAGGGCCCTTTGGTTCCCCATGCAGCAAAATAGACAAAAATAAAACCTTGTATGTGTGGGCTTTTTCCCCCGGAGACTTTTTTCGGAGGATGTAGGACACCAAAGTCCCTTCCGCAACGAAGGAAGGGACGAGAAAGGGGGGGCTCTTTTCAGGAGGGAGGTCACCCCTCTTGGGAATACCCTTTCTTAAACTCGTTTGTTTATAACAGGGCAGGCATCGAAAATCCGAGAACCGGGGAAAAAACTTCTTGCTCCAGGAATCCAAATATTGACGTTGGGGAAAATTTAAATGCAATTTTTCCGGGGGGGCCTGCATGCAAGTAGGTTTTTTTGTTAAATAATCAACGAGGGGCAGTCCCGATGGCTTTTCCCTTCCCGGGGGGGGGGGGATGACCCGGGGTGCTTGAGATATGAGGGGGGATTGCATGGCCCAATCCGCCCCCAACTCTACATAAATCCCCTTGACCCGAAATGGCCAGCGGTTTAATGAGCTAGACACAAGGGGAATTTCCGGGGGGGGGGTTGGGGTTTTTTCATTTCAGTTACCTAGGTAAAATTTTTTTGAGTCCACCTTAAATTTAAAATTGAAGGGCCCTCTTCATCTCTGTCCCCCGGAAGGGGGCCCGTTTCCTCTCTTTTTTTGGGGTGACGGGGAAATTAAAGGAGAAAACGAAGAAATCCCCCATTGCCCCTTTTATGAGAGGAAAAGAGGAAACCTTTTTTGAAACCACTCAAAACAGGGAACAGAGGGGGCTGTTTTTGGGCTAATGCCAAATGGCGAAGACTTAACTTCCGGGGAAGACATTGTCAGGGGGGAGGGTTGGGGGCGAAATGTTCCGTTTTTTATCGGGTCGGATAGGAAAGGGGGGGCCTTTTTTCCCCCACAACAAAAAGATCTTTTTAGATCCAAAACAGCGATCCCACGCCCATGCGCAATCAGTGGGGATTTAACCCCGGGGGGGAAAGTGATGCCAATTGAGGGAGAAGTTGTGTCGTTGAATTTTCCCTCACCGATTTGGGTACGTAGACTTTCAGCCGGGGGGGAGGGGTGCGCAAACCAAGTACATACTATCGAGAATCGGGAACAGGATCGTCTCTTTTATACCACCCGCCGTAAGGGAAAGGGTGTAAAGCTTCAATAGCCTGTCCAAAAGAAAAGCGGGGCCCTTCAACTCTAGCTTTGGGAAACGGGCCCCGGTTTTATTGGACTACCTTGGTTTTTGGCCTTTTGGGGGGGGGGGTCAAAGAAACGACTATCGTTCCTGGGGGTTCGTTACTCCTTTTGGTCCCCTGAATCCACGTTCAAAGCTCACAAACTCAAAAGATTTGATTTTTGGTTTTTAGAAAAATCCATTTTTTAAAAAAGGAACCGCAGGCATCTTAAAAGGGGAAATTTACGGACAAAATTTCCCAAAATATTTATGAATGTTTAAAGGTAGAGAGTCATCCCACTGTAAGCCTTCTAACCAGAGATCCTGGAAAAACCTCTTGGCCCAGAAGACCACAGGGGCCGCCCACTCTAAGGGGTCGAAAATGCGTGCTGTCGTGGATAGGACCGCTCGCTTGGTAAAGACAGGAGATTTATCAGCCACGCAATAACGAAACGAATCTGAGGTAGGGTCCCTTTGTAGCCCTAAGATTTTCATAGTTGGATTTTCCCCGTCATCTAGAGATAGCAAGGATTCTCGGTCGTCCTTGGGAACTCGCTCCATTAGTTCAGAGGAGTTACTGGCCCATTTCCGTAATGGGAATCCTCCAGCTTGGAGAAGTTGAGTGAGTTGAGTTTGAAGCTCTATTGCTTCCGCAACCGAGTCAGCGCCGCTCACTATGTTGTCCACATAGGTGTCAGACAGGAGTGCCTGCGCGGCCTGTGGGAACCTAGTTCCTTCATCTCTTGACAACTGATGAAGCACGCGAATCGCCAGGAAGGGGGCAGAGGTGATTCCATACGTCACGGTATTCAGTGCATACTCCTCGACTGGTTCATTAGGGGAGAACCGCCAGAGAATCTGCTGATATTGCCTGTGGTCGGGGTGTAACAGGATATGCCTATACATTTTACAGATATCAGCAGTGAGGTCAACAGGATGTTTTCGAAAGTTAGTCACTATGTCGCCAATACCTGATTGCAGCTTCGGTCTAACGTGCAGTAGTTGATTTAGCGAGCAGTATGGGGCCACAGAGAATGAGGCGTCAAAGACAACATGGAGCTTCGTAGATGTGTTTGCCGGTGTGTGAACACAATGGTGGGGGATAAGATATGAGCCTGCATTCTTAGTCAGTTGCATGTGCCCAAGATCAATGTATTCTTGCATAAAGTTCACGTAATCGCGCTTAACTTGATATTGTTTGGACAATCGATGCTCGACTCCCTGCAGTCGGGCTAACACGGCTTGGTTGAAATGTCCAAGAAATTGGGGTTCCTCTTCTCGAAATGGAAGCGAAACAACATATCTTCCGCCACTGGAGCGAAAATGAGTGCGCTTAAAATGAGATTCTGCAAGCACGTCTTCTGGGTTCTTTAGACAGGGCACTGAAAGTTCTTCAATCTCCCAAAATTTCTTGACTAAGTGATCTAAAATATTAGAGTAACTGAGTAGAGACGTGGTTTGTTTTTTAGCGAGGCTAACCTTAGCTTTGCCCATGATTATCCATCCAAAAAAAGTTTTCATGGCCGTAGGTTCCCCGGGTGTGATGGAGACTTGACTATTAACCATAATACACGGATACAAGTCGGCACCAAGTAACATATCAATGGGCCCAGTGTTTATGCAACACTTGCACTGCCTTGTTGTTCACAGCCATCCTGGAGGCCAAGTCTGGAAACTTGCGTTTCAACTCACCTTCCGTTTCGAGTCGCAAATTTCCGACAAGTCGCTCAAAACCATCAAATCAGTAGTCTTGAGACAAACTTGCGAAATGGCTTGCGACTTGACTCGCAAGTTTTCTTACGTTTCAAACCGCGAGGTTTTACCTTGCGTGTAGAGATTTATTTACGTCTTGACTGCCACATCGAAAGTTTTTAATGACTAAATAAATAGTTATAAGGTACATCCTATGTATAAAGACGTAAATTACACTCTAGAAATGTTGGCAGAAGGCTTTAAAAATATTTAAAGTGTTATAATTGTCATATCAAATTATTTACGCTCGTCGCAAGCTAGCGTGCATCTGCATTAGTGGCGCTATAGATCGGCTTTTCGACGTGGTCCCGGCGGCCGAGTGGTTAGAGCGCTTGGTTTCAACGCGAGGGGTCGTCGGTTCAAATCCCGCTTGGGAAATCTTTTTTACTTTTTTTTACTCGTCGCATAATTATTGTTCACTTGTTATCTGTGACAGAAACAATTTTTATATCTTTACAATATAAATTACCTTTTTTTTACCTTTCTTTGCAATTTGTTTTGGTATTTTAATATCAACTTTATTATTTACTATTTAGGGATTATCACACACAATTCTGTGTTTAAGGCTATGCTCGTTGTGATATTCCTAATGTATGTACGTATTGTGATAATCATTGAATAATAATAAATAAAATAAACAATAAAAATATAATAAATAGAATTAATTAGATGAATAACTGCCATTAAGCTATTGAAAAAATAAATAGGGGCTAATATTTGCGTTTGGGCTTACAGGTTGTTTCGCCTGATTTCTGTCTCCACTTGAAAATCAGGTATATATTTGAATGGGTAGACTCTAAATACTATTTATTTATTTATTTATTTATTTATTTATTTATTTATTTATTTATTTATTTATTATTATTTTATATTATTATTTATTTATTATTTATGTAAGCCTCGCTAGTACTCTAGTGTGTTTTTGACAGTTGATTGAATTTGTCTGATCTTATGATTATAGCATCAATATTTCGTTCACAATCGATTATATCATCATTTACTTCACAATCGATTTAAGTCGTAAAGTTGTAAGTTGCATTTTGTAACAGCTTTCTATTTGTTTATTTATGAATAGTGTTGCGTATGAGTTTCAAACGCAAAATATCATTCGCAAGGTAAGAATTTTCATTCTTCAAGCATTAATTGAGTATATCTAATTCAATGTATGTTTATCATTGAGTATTATATTAGATCGCATTGCGATTTGGATATTTGACTTGACTATGCATTCGTACTTGAGTCGCATGTTTAAATTGGCCTTCCAGGTACTATTTGTGCACTTTATTTATTATTATTTATTGCTATTTATTTGCCATCCTATATTTTTGTATAATTTTTTGGTTTTATAAAGGTAGCTATATTATTATTAGTTTATTTAAATTATTATATACTATTGATTATATTTTTATTATTTATTTACTATTGATTGTATGTCTAGTGTTTATTTCTGTTACTTTCGATAAGTTATTAATAATAAGTTTTTTTACTTTGATTTGCTATTCATATTTGTTGTTATTTTGTTCTTCTTACTCATGGGCTTTCATTTTCATCTCACTTCATTTTTGATTTATTCTTTTTATTTATCATGGTTACTCCTTATTATATCATTTCATATTTAATCTTCTACACTTCTAGTGTCTTGCATTAATTGATGGGTCCATCATCGGGCGTCTACAATCAATATGGTTCCACTGGAAAACTTTAAAAGTTTCAAGCAAAGTACTTGTAACAGCTTCTCATGCAGTCTGAAGAAAGTGGGCGAGTCCAAAGCTCAAAACAAGCATCGCAAGGAAGAATTCATCTCGCAAGCGAAATGAGTCGCACATCTAAATTCAAGACTACGTACATGACGTGAAGTCGAGTCGCATGCGATTTGGAAGAAGTGACTTGACACGCATTGCGACTTGAGTCGCATGTTTCAAGACTTGGCCTCCAGGTTCTATTTGTGCACTTTAACTTCATTGTTTATTGCTCACCGCCATCCTAATATTTTTGTATCAATTTCTTTGGTGTTGAAAAGGAAGCTATGTTTCTTTGTTTTCAACAATGTTATCATCAGACTGAAATTACTTACTGCATCGGCCATTCGTATGGTCTAGTGTTATTCTCTGTTAACTTTCGATAAGTTATTAATAAATACAGTGTTTTACTTGTGATTTGCCATTCAAAGTGTGTGTTATTGTGTCCGTGGATCGCTGAACCAGGGCCTTCATTTACAGTCCACTCATTTGTTATCTTTAACATGGTCCTCCATTCACTCAGAGTTTCATTTTCATCTTCATGTATCACCCATTCATCTTTTGCCCCAACATTTTGGGGTCCCATCCGGGTCCGTATACAATCAACATGGTTCCACGTGGAAAACTTTAATCGGCTTTCGCAAGTAATCGTTTCGTCGGTGACTTCACAACGCAGTTTGAACGTCTAGGCCTACCGACGTAGCAGAGTCTTCTCACGGGCCCAGCAGCAGCTGAAGTACGGCGTCATCAGGACATCTTCAAGACCCAGTGGCGGACGCGTGTCTTCCAGTGGCAACATCATCACAATTCAGATAAGCTATCTGCTGTACCTTCATAATAGCCTATTACTATACTTTCATTGATCTTCAATAAACTTCCATCATGCAAGCGCAAGAGAGAAGTGATTTAATTAAACGTCGTGGAATAATCAAAGCTCGGCCTACACGCATACACACGTTTAATAAACGATGTCAATAACCACTCAAATCTGAGTGCAATCAGAGTTAGGTCAGAAACTCTTATTTCTATTGGGGATTAGTTCGAGGAAATACAATCACGTCTTGAAATAGAAGACACAAATGACGATTCGAATCATGAAACCTACAGAACAGATTTTGAAACTTTATACTTTGAGGCTTATGCTAAATCTAATGACATACTCACGCCACCCATGGTACCTATTGATACACCATCAAGTCATGGTTCTGGCAACGGGTCGCTTCTTAGCACTCATAACAACAATCTGATCAAACTTCCTGGTATAAATTTACCACAATTCTTTGGTCACAATTCAAAGACACCTACGTCGCGCTCATACATGAGAATACTTCTCTTACGGACATTCACAAATTCCATTATCTGTTGTCTTCATTACGTAATGATCCACTACATTTAATCAAGAATTTGTCCTTGTCGTCTGCTAACTATACCATAGCATGGAACTTGATTCTAAAAAGATATGAAAACTAAAAATTAATATCTCAGAAACACATCATTGCTCTTCTCGATCTGCCACATGTGCGAGCAAACTCGGCTCACGATCTTCGCCAATTAGTTAACGAAGTAACAAGCAATCTAAATGCTATCAAGGCTCTCAATCTGAGTGTTGAAATTCACGAACTCTTACTTATTCAACTTACCCTTGGCAGATTAGACATACACACCAGGCGGGAATTTGAAACAACACTACATGCAGACTCAGAGTTTCCTTCACTTAAGGAATAATGCGATTTCCTTGACAAGAGGTCACAGACATTCGAGCTTACTCAGTCCAAGTCTGACAATTCTCAAACTAAAATAAACAAGTCTACTAAAGATACTTACCAGTCTAAGCATACGTATGTTTCCACAAAGACCAATAAGTGTTTGCATTGTAACAATGACCATTATTTGTACAATTGTAAATCATTTCATAATCTGCCATTGTCTTACAGGTGGCATGTAATCAAATCTGCAAATGCTTGTGCAAATTGTTTTGCTACCAATCATCAAGCCAATGCATGCAAAGCTCGTAGCTACTGCAAGTGTGGTTCTATGCACAGCACGTTACTTCACGATTCTACAGATAGGTCTACTCATCAAGGTCAGATGCAGCGACAACGTCAGCACACTGATAATTCAGTGCAAGAAACTAGCCATCCTAGTACTATTCACTCGGAAAATAATACGAATACAGGTACTTACTGTTCGTACAAGACAAAGCCTATTCAACAAGTATTATTGGCCACAGCTCAGGTATACGTTCAGGATAAGTTTCGTAACTTAATCAAATGTCGAGCATTACTGGATTCAGCAAGCCAAGCATCATTCATCACACTTGACTTAGCAAATAAACTTCAATTAAAAAAGGAAGTCAATCATACACCCATACAAGGTGTTAACAACACAACATCGACAACTACGCACAGTGTCAACATATCAGTCAAATCTATGGTTACTGATTATATTACACATTTTGAATTGTTTTATTCTGCCAAAAATCACTGGCAGCCTACCGTCGTCTCCGATTGACTACAGCAAATTGGAACATTCCTCGTGATATTCAACTAGCAGATTCCGAATTCGATCAACCAGGTGAAGTCGAACTGCTGATCGGCGCAGTAAATTTACTACGATCTTCTCCGACAGAATTCACTATCTCGTCCAGGGTTTCCCACACTTCAAGATACGAAGCTTGGTTGGATCATCGGTGGAAGGATGCCAGTTTCGACTACTGATCACTCTCCGCTACCCACACACAGTTTATTCATTAGTAATGAAACCATTGATCATCAACTCAAGCGCTTTAGGGAAAAAAGAAGAAATCCCAAAACTTATCGCCACTAAAGAAGAAAAAGAATGTGAAACACATTTCTTAAACAATACAACCCGTAACTCCCAAGGGAAATTCATTGTTCGTCTCCCGCTTAAGGAAAACAGGAGTGAACTAGGTGATTCCAGATTCCAAGCGCTGCGACGACTGCAGCAGTTAGAACGTCGTCTTAAGGCGAATATCAATGCCAGAGAAGAATACAATTCTTTTCTACGAGAATATCGTGAACTTGGACACATGCAACGAGTCGACAACGCTGTCGACACATCTGATAAGTGCTACTACCTGCCACATCATGCAGTATTCAAGGGAAACTACTACTACTCACATACGTGTTGTTTTCGATGGGTCAGCAAAATCCAGCACTGGACGGTCAATAAACGATTTATTGCAACTCGGTCCCACAATACACGACGATATATTTCTCATTATCTTACGGTTCAGAACACATCTAATAGCATTCACTGCCGACATTGCTAAGATGTATAGACAAATACGAATGCATCCTAGCGATTGTAACTTACAACGCATATTATGGAGAGAATCCATGGATGAACCTGTTCAGGAATACCAACTAACTACAGTAACATACGGCACAAAAACAGCACCATTTCTAGCTACACGATGCCTACATCACTTAGCAGACCTGGAAGCTGAAAGATATCCCAGCGCATCTTTTGTTTTAAAAAACGATTTCTACGTAGGACGACTGTCTATCAGGTTCAGATAATCTGGAAGATGCTCTACAACTCCAGCAAGATTTGCGATCTCTGCTTTCCAGTGGAGGGTTCCCACTACGTAAGTGGTGTTCAAACCATTCGGCTCTTTTGGAGGCTGTTCCAGAAGAAGATCGTGAAACTAATCTTCCACTCCAGTTGGAACAAGATGAGTCTGTGAAAACTCTAGGCTTGCTATGGCACCCTGCTTCTGATCACTTTCAGATAATGATCGATTCTTCGACTCCTCAGCCACAGCAAGCTACTAACTCTACCAAACGTAAAGTGCTATCGATCGTATCTACTATTTTCGATCCACTGGGGTTATTAAGTCCCATTGTCATTAACTAAAAGATATTTCTACAGCACATTTGGCTAGAAAAGCTAGACTGGGATGATCTTTTACCCAACCCCCTGAATAATCATTGGAAGAGTATCTACAATCAACTTCCTACCATAAGCACCAAAAAGGTTCAATGACTAGTTCTAGTCACAGGAATCATTTCTGACATTCAACTTCACGGATTCTCCGATGCTTCCGAAAGGGCTTTCGGAGCTTGCATATATCTCCGATCCACTAACACAGAAGGTCAAACTGTAAACCATTTACTTTGCTCTAAGTCAAAGGTCGCACCTTTGAAAAGAATTTCGATTCCACGCTTGGAATTATGCGGTGCACTTCTACTCGCCAAATTGTTCAAAAAGACAGTGGAATCTCTACGTCTTGACATTGGTTCTAGTTTTCTCTGGACAGACTCTACAATAGTTCTTGCATGGATCAAAAAAGATTAGCAAGAAAATTGGTTGTATGTACAGAATTAGCAAACACTTAAGTCAATGGTCAAGATTGATGATATATAAAACAATAATCAGACCTCATTTTGAATACTGCACTTCTTTACTCTGGAAATCTGGTACTGATAACATAAGAAAGTTACAAATATTGGAAAATTCAGGAATGAGAATTATATTGAGGGTTAACAAAAGAACACATGTTAGAGATATGTTGGATGTTCTTGAATGGACGACGGTTGAGCAAAGATTGGGCCTGAAGGTACTAATTTTCATCCGCAATGTTGTGGATGGAAAATTCAATGACAACTTTGATGAGTTCATTAACAAAAATAATGAAGTTCATGATCATCAAACTAGGCAGGCCAATCAATTTCATTTAAACATACAAAATATGACTGTTAACCAAAAATCAATTTTTATTAATGGAATCAAATTATATAATAGTCTACCAAACGGTATCAAAGAAAGAAGATTCAATATATATAAAACTGAATGTATTAATTTTTTTAAATCTGAATTTCCATATGAAGGAATGTGACTGAAATTGTTGGAATAGTTTAATTTTGTATTATGTATAGACTCTGTTTTCTAATGTGAAGCGCATAATTGTATATTATGTTATATTATTTGTATTTGTAATTTTATATTGTATGTTATGATTGTAACATGTAACGAACTAGCGAAAGATAAATAAATAAATCATACTACTACTACTCATCCACACAAATGGAAAACATTCATTGCAAACAGAGTCACAGAAATACAAGAACTCACTGCAAATGCAAAATGGCAACACGTCGCATCAGCACAAAATCCAGCAGACCTTATATCAAGAGGAACTTCTGCAGAAACTCTTGCCACTTGTGACTTATGGTGGCACGGTCCACAATGGTTGTCACTAGATTCATTATTGTGGCCAGTTTCCAAAGTGCAGTCAATTTCAATTGAAGACATGCCGGAACAAAAGGCTACTGTTACCACACTCACTGCCACCAAGCAAGAAGATGGCATTATCTGCAAGTTCTCAACTAATCACTACATCGAAGCCAACGTGTAACGGCACACTGTCTTCGTTTTTGCTACAACGCTCGCAAGCCATCTGCGGAGAGAAACTACTCCGTACTATCTGCCGCAGAGCTGCAAAACTCACTTAAAGTATGCATCAAAATAGCGCAAAGTGAAGCTTATGCGTCAGACATCCAAGCTTTGTTAGCATCAAAGGAAGTTCATAACAAAAGCAACATCAAAAATCTCTATCCATTTTGGATAGTGAAGGCATCTTAAGAGTAGAGGTAGACTCCGAAAATCATTACTGCCATTTGAGTCAAAACATCAATCATAATGCCACCACAGCATCATCTCACTAAAATGCTCATTATGAATGAACACTTACGACTGTTACATGCTTCAGCACAAATGTTGACGTCATCACTTCGACAACATTACTGGATACCATCCATAAGACGTATCCTGAGATCGACATTGCATCAGTGTTTGCCGTGCTACAAATTGAAGACATCTGTAACGCAGCAACTCATGGGAGAACTTCCAGCTCCTAGAATACAACCAGCTCGCCCCTTTCTAAACACAGGAGTCGATTACGCAGGACCGTTTTTCGTAAAACAAGGATCTACACGTAGCAAAGTTAAATTGAAGGCATACATCGCTATTTTTGTGTGTCTAGCTACAAAGGCCGTCCACATTGAATTAGTCAGTGATATAACTACCGAGGCATTCATTGCTTCTTTAAAACGATTCACATCACGGCGAGGTAAATGTTCAAACATTTATAGCGACAACGGATCAAACTTTGTTGGTGCCAATCACCAGCTTGTTGACCTTAACAAGTTGTTAAAATCGAAGTTACATCAAGATACTCTGAAAAACCATAGCTCTGTCGATAATTGTAAACTGATTTTCCTACCTCCTCGTTCTCCACACTTCGGAGGTTTATGGGAGGCTGCCGTTAATCCTTGAAATACCATCTCAAGAGGGTAATTGGAAATAACTCTCTCACGTTTGAACAAATGGTAACTTTACTTACACAGATTGAAGCTTGCTTAAACTCACGCCCACTTATTGCCCTTAACAATGATCCTAATGATATATCTTATCTTAGTCCAGGTCATTTTCTAATCGGCGAGGCAATCACCGCTATACCAGAACCCAACTTTACTGACAACTCAATTCATACGTTGAATAGATGGAAGCAGCTACAACACTCCATGCAGCTCATCTGGAGGAAATGGTCAAGTGATTATCTACACTCTTTGCAACAAAGACAGAAGTGGTCTAGTTGTAGTCCAAATCTTCTAGAAGGCACAGTGGTCCTGGTGAAGGAAGACAACCTATCTCCTCTCCAGTGGCAGCTTGCTGTAATCACCGCTCTACATCATGGCGACGATGGAAAGGTTCGAGTGGTCACAATCAGACTTCTCGAGGACATTACAAACGCCCATAGTGAAATTGTGCCCACTTCCAACTTAAAATGTTTCAATGTTTCCTTTCTTAAAAATATTCATTTTTTGGGCCCCAGTATGTTTATGCAACACTTGCACTGCCTTGTGTTCAACAGCCATCCTGGTACTATTTGTGCACTTTATCTTCATTGTTTATTGCTCACCGCCACCCTAATATTTTTGTATCATTTCTTTGGTGTTGAAAGGACGCTTGTTTCTTTGTTTTCAACACGTTATCATCAGACTGAAATTACTTACTGGCATCGGCCATTCTTATGGTCTAGTGTTATTCTCTGTTAACTTTCGATAAGTTATTAATAAATACAGTGTTTTTACTTGTGATTTGCCATTCAAAGTGTGTGTTATTGTGTCCGTGGATCGCTGAACCAGGGCCTTCATTTACAGTCCACTCATTTGTTATCTTTAACATGGTCCTCCATTCACTCCAGAGTTTCATTTTCATCTTCATGTATCACCCATTCATCTCTTGCCCCAACACCCAGGGGTATCAAACTGGGGATCCGCCAATGAAAGATGGCGTAAACTTTCTTTGAGTTCTCTGTTCTGACGACAGAGGAACTGAGGGTAGATTCGCCGAGATGCTAGGTAGGATAACGGCTTTATTTATTTATTTTTTATTTATTTATTTAACGTCTATCCTATTCAGTTATAAAAACTGATTTACAAAGGAGGACAACTAAATAAATATAATTACATAGATGCAGAAACAACAATAAATTACATTTTCGTAAATATTTGAAATAGTAGCATTACAACAACAATGCATTTAACACAAGAATTTTGGTAACAAATTAAATGATATTATATGCATTTAAATGAATGAATCAAATATAAAAAAGGGTGGAGAATGAAAAGAAAAGAAAGTAAGTAGTAAGCTGTGGATGCGTCGTAGAGGCTGGCGCAATCACACATGTCGTTATTCCTTTGCCACGTGGACCGTCAAGGGAACCTATACCAGACACCTGAGTGTAACATTTACGACGAGAGAGTCCTAATCGTTCAACCACACTTGAAGTTATGAAAGACAACTGAGAACCACAGTCAATTACAATACGAATTGTATGGTAAGAACCAATACTATCCTGAATGCGTGCGCGAGCAGTTCCCAAGAGAACTGTCGTCGGAGTGGGTGACTGGGCTGAACAAGAGAGAGATTGCTGTGGAAGATTGACTACGAGATCGCCAGCCGCCGCCTTGTACTCACCGTGGGTTTGAGTTTTTTGATTTTCAGAAGGGTTTATCCCGGGAGGCGTGGCCGAGCCGAAATTACGAGGTGTGTCCACGTGCAATAGAGTGTGGTGTCTACGATTACATTGTTTACAAGTGTACTTGGAGTTACACTTGTCCGCCATGTGCGAGCTCGCAAAACAATTAAAGCACAGTCGCATCTCTTTCGACTTATCACGACGTTGGGTGGGAGAAAGAGAGAGAAACGCTAAACAATGTAAGAGACGATGATTCTCTTGACGAAGTAGACACCGAGAGACCGAATGATCTGACGTAGAAATGAGGACGCGTGGCTGCTTGGAAGTTGAGAAACTAACAGGAGAACTCTTCAGTTGGGGATTTACTTTAGTGATGTCGACCTGAGAACGTTGCAAAACACTCACGTAATCTTTTAGAAACGTAGTCAATTGATTGACAGTGGGGATTTGTCGTTTATGGCAATGTAACTCAAATTGTCGTTTGGTACTTGGGTCGAGGTTACGTAAGCTAATGTAAACAAGAAGGTAGTCTGCAATATCAATGTTCAAGTTCTGAACGGCCTTGATGTTCTCGTGGTAAGTTTGAAAGTAAAGGCTTAAACTTGAAGCAGATTCTAATTGTTGAGGGCGCATTGCAAATAGTTTGTCTAGAATATTATTAGCGAGATTGCGTTCATTCTGGTATTCTTCAATTAATTAGTTCCACACAATTGCATAATTAGCTTCTGTGTCGGGTAAACCCTTTACTAGGCTCAACGGAGCGCCTGTAAGCGTGGAAATTAAATAGTGAAACTTTTGAACTGGATCAATATTTACGTCATTGTGCACTAGACTACAAAACATATCATAATAAGGGGGTTAGTTACTCAGTGTTCCATCGAACTTGACAAGGTCTATCTTAGGTAATCGTATGCGAACTTGTGTAGACGAGTGCATTGCTCCGTAATAGATGTCACTTTCGGCTTTGACTTAATGCGCTCAGCGGCGATCTGAATCTCGAAGTACAACTAATCAAATGCTGTCAACGCTTGTTCGTTAATAACAGAATGGGGTTCAAGTTCAAGTTTTATCCCGTTAATGTTAGAAATTATGCTTTCAAAATCTATTCTTGTTACTTCTGATTTTGAAAACCTCACATTGAATTGAGGAATTTTTTCTACATTATCAACTTCTTTACTCAAATCATATAAAACTTGCTATCTACGGTAGAGTGTCTCTTGTCTCGTCTGTAATTTGATGAGCTGTCGTTCCTTCTCCTTCTTGGCTTCTGCCATCGTTGCTTGTATTAAACAAAATTGACTTATTTTCTGATAAGGGGGGTGGGAGAAAAAGCTAACGACACCTAAAACTACACAATAACAAGAGCGACAAAATGGATACTACCACAATCACAATGAGTTAGATCACTAAAATTCAATACTGCTAGTCCCTGTCACAATCATCCCAGCTCGGAGGACCAGATTTGCTATGTAGCGGAAACGCTCGTCACTACATGATTGCACAATAGTGGGTAAAGATTGCTTGGAAACTAGCTTGACTAATGAGGGAGAGTGTGATCTAAAAACTTCACTTAAGTTACTCAATCCATGGAGGAGAACACAACAAAAATATCTACTTTCAGGAGAGTGCATATGTAGGAGCAAGTATAACCAGGGTGAGAGAAGGAGGAAAACTTTGTGTACTTACTCGTCTATATTACTGAGATTGTGTCACTCCAAAGTCTGACTCGTAACTGTAGTGTGTGTTGGGCGTATGTCCTCCAGCTCCCTTGATGTGCGCGGATTGATACACTGTACTATGATGCACTATGAATGACGAGTAAAAGTGGTGGAAAGGGAGGGAGGAAAACCGCGCAGGCTTGAAACAGGGAAGTAGATGTGATTACCAAAAATATAAAACAACTCCTTATCTTAAACGAAACACCGCGTATTCCGTACCAGAGACAGACTTCCTCATCTCTTTGGCCGAAATGGTACTTAACATTTAACAACAACAACTTCCGTTTCCCGGACCGCCACTACCTTCAAGTAAAAGGTACAGTTATGGGTACAAGAATGGCACCATCTTATGCCAACCTGTACATAGGGAAACTAGAGGAAGACTTTCTGTCAACTCAAGAACACACACCCATCTGTTGGCTCAGGTTCATCGATGACATCTACGTAGTTTGGACCCATGGAGAGAAGTCATTTAACACTTTTCTAAACGGCCTCAACAACACCTATGCCTTCAAGTTCACGTGGCAAATCTCTCGCCATCACGTCACATTTCTCGACGTCGACGTGTACGTAGAAAATGGTTTATTCCGCACGGAAGTACATTTTAAGCCCACAAATCACCTCCAATATCTACGCTACGAGAGCTGTCACCCGCTCTACACCAAACGCGCTTTACCCAACTCCCTCGCGACGCGGGGAAAACGCATATTATGCAGCACCGAGGAGGATCGAACCAAGTACTGCGACCAGATTACGCGGGCCTTCATCGACAGAGGATACCCTGAAAAAGACGTCAGAAGACGAGTTGAGAACCCCACGTCGGAAGGAAGCAGTCTGGTGCCAGACAACACTCTACCCCTCGTTACGCAATGGCACCCAGGACTTCACGTTCTCAATGGCATCCTTAAGAGTGGACACCACATCTTGTCTGGCTCAACTAGGACACAAGATCTAATGCCAACAGTGCCCCGCGTAGCTTTCAGACGCCCCCCCCCCCCCAATCAAATTAGGACCTTCTTGTTCAACGAGACCCTATGATTGGCTTAAGTGGCGACGATAGGGAACCTGACGGGTCCTTTCCGTGTAAAAGACCTCGATGCAAAACTTGCCCTATCCACCCAGCCACTACGTCATTCACAGCTGGAGCCACAAACAAGACCTACCCCATTAGAGGCCATCACAACTGTGCTGACGTCATCTACCAGCTCAAGTGTAGCCTGTGTCCAGCTGAATACATTGGCCTAACGAGTAACCTTCTTAGCAATAGAATGGCTGGCCATAGGTGTGACACAGACACCCACAAGAAGCCGAAACCTGTGCCCACTCACACAGGACCCATGACCTCCGGTTCGACGATTGCTGCACTACACGAGTAGTTTGATCGCTCCCGGGCGCAACCGACAGAGTTAAGGTCCATGGAGCTCGCTCATCAATGGATAACTAAATCTCGCAACAAAACTAGCATAAACCTACGCTAAACTCACACAATCACACATTCACACACACACACACACACACACACACACACACACACACACACACACACACACACACGCCAGCGCCACGTGCCATGTGCGAGTAGGGTGTTGCCTCACGGCACCTTTTGCTTTTGGCCGTGGTATAAGACAGGGTTGTCAAGGCTCGTTTTTTCCGGCTACGCTGATGACTTCTCGGCATTTATTGCCGACGACGGAGACTTTGTCCGTCTCCGAGAAGTGTACGACGTCTATGCCGCACAGTCCAGAGCGCAGCTCAATGCCGAAATGTCCATAGGCCTGTGGTCGGGCAGTTGGATAGGATGTATGGACACCCCTCTCGACTTCGCTTAATCGAGCGAAGGCGCGAAAATCCTGGGTGCTGTTCTGGGGAACACGCCAGCTGTAGTGGCTAGGAGCCTGGAGGAACTGCTCGTTAAGTTCCGCGCTGCAATCCTCAGGTGGCGTTATAGAGTGTCGGCCATGTCGCTTCGTGGTCGCATTCTGGTTGCCAACCAGTTCCTAGCTCCAAGGCTGTGGTATACGTTCCAGATTGTACCTCCCCCTCCGGCTCTTGTCAACCGGATGCAGGGAGAACTGGCAAACTTCGTATGAGCGGGCAGGAGCCACTGGACTCGTTTACGAGAACTCTGCGCTCCTGTCCATCTGGGAGGACATGGACTTGTTACATTCCGTCCAAGGTGGCCATGTTCCGGGTGATGTTTGCTTACCGATTTTTGACCAACTGACTTCCACGGAAAGTACCGACGTCTGGGTCTTGGGTGGCAAGTCCCGTTTCACCCCCAAATCAGTGGGCCTGCAGCCCGGAGCACATCCGAGTTCCTCCGCACGGTTCTGATGGCTTGGTTCTCCCTGCAACCAAAGCCAAGAAACTTCCTCTCTACCATCTGGGGCCTGCGTGACATCCCTCTCACGCTGACCTCACTGATCCCTACAGCTACCACCCCGTTTATTCCATCCTGGTCTTCACTGGGATGTAGGACGTTCGGTGACTTACTTGTCGGTGAGAAGTGGGTAGACGTGGACTCACTAGAGGGCTTCGACGAACAGGATCTGGGCTTTTTGTGACCTCCGCTTTCGTGGGGTCAAGGAGATTCCGGGTCCTGAACCCTGGCCACCATCGCTCTTCTACCGTCGCCCACTCTCTGGCAAGTGGGTCGCCTTAACTCCCGTGAGCAACAGGCGGACCATCCTGCTTGACATCATGGTGAAGGGGTTCGGCATAGACGGTTCCGCAGAGGGTCAATGGTCTAATGACCGCATCAACTGGAATGGCCTAGCCCGCCCACCATCCTTGGGACTAGATTCCGAGGTGGTGTGGCGTTTCAACGAGAACCGTCTAGCCGATCCCATTTTCCTCTTTCATGCGGGTTTGGTTGACTCCTGCCTGTGCTCTTGGTGCCTGGTGGAGCGGTATTAACGGAAAACAAATTCCAACTTAAAGAGTTTATAGCCAGGATTATGTGTTACAAATAGAAACAAAAATGAGTCTTCTAATACAAAAATTATGAGCAGAAAGCTGTGCCGTGTATACGTAAAAATGTTCACTTTAATCGTCTATATTGGGCGTACGTATATTGGGCGTACCGCTCAACCGAAAAATAAATCAAAAATAGTTTTGGCAATGTCAGGTGATCATAATTGATAAACTATGTACGATGTTTCGTTAAACTAATATTTAGGAAAATTTTTAATTGGGTCCATGGATCCCCCTTAATAGTCACGGGACGTTACGGCTTTGCCTTCTTCGGTCGTTCAGGTCTACGAAGCTGTTGAGCAGGAGAGGTTAGAAAAGGGGGGGTGGGGATATGTAATCTCTTACCTTTCCTTACTCCGGTGATGAGTTTGGTTGGGCAAGTATTCGGGCAATAGCCACGGTTTGGCCTCGGTGTTGATGCAGTTGTCGGTGGTTAGGATAAATAACGTACGAGTTACAACACATGATAGTTCAAAATAGAAATATATTAAACAAGTAAATCAACACGATAACTTACATACAGCTAACGTGAATACGATTGGAGTAAAGATTAAATTAGTAGAGTACAACGGTTAGTACCAGCCATGTTGGCATCTTCGAGTCCTCCGTCTTGTTGTCGAAGTGTTGCCCATGACAACACTCCAGTGCCTGTCAAAGATGATCTTGACGAGAGAACGATAACACTCGGCCATCCTGTAAATTAATCGTCCTCGATTTCATTGTCCGAATCATCGTCAGAGGTTTCGGAGTGACCCTTCCATTGCTTTAGCTGTGAGACGTGGGCAGTTGTCGCGTAGAATCTTGTTCCACTCTCCTTCAGCTGACTGACGCGATAAGTGTCACCTGGTAGCACATCTGAGACGACAAGTGGTCCGCGGAATTTCGCCTGCACCTTCGTAGGTTTACCGGTATGTGTAGGTGGACTTCTCATAACAACAATGTCTCGCTGCGTCCGTGGTGTGTATCTGGGAAGCAGCTCACATGAGGTTTTGTACGTCGATTCGTTGATACACAAATTTGTATTGTTGCAGAGATTGGTGTTTCCTCGTTGAAGCAGGACTTTCACATGATCATCGATATTTGGAAGTGGAAAATGATCGCGTACCGTTTGTTGATTAAGTTTACGATAATCGACGACCATTCGTTCTTCGCCGGTTTTCTTCTTTACTAGAAGAACAGGACTGGCGTAAGGAGACCTTGTTTCTGTGACGATGCCGTTAACCTTTAATTCCTTAACAATTTCTCCGATTTTCTTTTGCTCAGCTGTGTTTGTTTTGTACGGCCGACTTGTTACAGGTTTGCTTGCATCTTTTTCTTGTATCTTCATCTCAATGAGATCAGTGCACCCAAGTTCTGATATTGTTATGGCTAAACAATGACGGTCTTCATTGATGAGATCGAGAAGTTGACGTTTCTGATTTATGGTGACGTTTTCATCAGTTTTTACGTCATCAATGGTTATTGCTTGCGGTTTTATATCATGTTTTAGTTGCGATAGTTCAACCGTGACTCCTCGTGCGATACGATCTCCACTCTTAAGATGCTGATCCTTTGGTGAATTATTTATTACAGGGAAGACTGTCATTCTATTAACGAATTTGAAAAGTTGATCCTTTTCCCCATTGTTTTCAGCAACCATGAACAGTTCATCGTTAACAGAACTGGCTTGAAGTTGTACAAAGTTTACTGGATTCTTAGTTAAATTCACGTTTTCGTTGACCGTTACTTCGATGAACCTCTCTTCAACTTTGGGTTGGTAATTTGTAAGCTTACTAATCAGGCCGGATGTGCTGTTTGTAATTACAAAGCGATCATTACATTTTGCGAAGTTGACTTGAGGAAGTTCAGTCCACGTTCGTCCTATAAGTATTTCCACCGATTGAGCTTGGTCCGGGACGATTAGAACACAAACTTCTCTAGCAATTACGCTGTCAATTTCGATTTTAGCCAACGTCTGACCGATTGCATTAGTGTTTATGTTGCCAAATCCGGTTAAAACACAGTTAGACTTGGACGGTGTCAAGCCACACTTCACAGCTGCGCTAGCTTGCATGATGCAACTCGAACTACCTGGATCGATCATTGCACGCGCCACCACATCATTCACAAGTGCAGTTCGTAGGTATTTTAACGGACTTACACCCTGGCAGTTCTTTACTAAAGATATTGTATTGTTGCTCGATGGGTTGCTTGTAGGACAATACCTTTGTGTGTGGCCTTCGTTCTTGCACAGTACACAGTAGCGTGGACGTTGTGGATCTGGACAGTCTCGAGATAAGTGTCCCTGCCGGTAACAATTGTAACATTGAGTGTCGGTAATAGTTTTATCAATAGCTTGTCGGTGATCTTCGTTTCTAACACTTGTTGGTACAAATGCTGGAAAATTCTGCTTCATGCCGGTCGCATTTGCAGGTCGATTATGTCGTGGAAACGACGTGACGATATGACGATGTGTCTTGGAAGTTTGTACCAAATGACTTCCGGTAATCATATCCTTCTTCTTGGATGCAGCTCGAGCAGCCCTTTCCTTATCAACTTCTTCAAAGTCAGCGATGTCTCTTAAAATCTCTTCTTCAGTTTCATGATGGCGATTTGAAGAGCGTTGCTTAATGATCGTGACAGCATACCGATAATCATCTGTTTCTTCATATCACTAAAATCGAGATTTAATTCCTTGCATAGACGAACCTTTTGGTGGAAGTAAACATAAACACTTTCCCCAGGTTGTTGTTCTCTGCTTGTCATTCTCTGCCAGCGTTCAGGAAGGCTCACTTTGCCGATAAATGCAGCTCTGAAAGATTCTCTGAACAATTCCCAGTTCGTAATCGATTCATATCTGTTAAGAAACCATTCTCGGGCAGCCCCTGTCAAGTGTGATCGAGCAGTTTCCAACTTAACACTGTCTGGCCAGTGATACAAGGCACTTGTAGCCTCTAGCGATCGCAACCACTCCCCTGCTGGTGACTGGGATTCTCCATCAAACATCGTTATAGCGGTAGAAAGATCTGGCATTTTACAAACATTGTTCGCTCCTAGATTCATACTTGCCACCATGCTCGCGAATGTAGCATCACGACGACGATTTTCCTCCATAAGGATGTCCATCATAACGTGAAGATCCGAAGGTCTGTCACTGTCACTGTTGGCACTCGATGTTGCAGGACAAGGCGGATCTGGTTGTCGACTGTCAACGTTTACATTTCTGCCTTCTCCACTGTTCCCGCGACGTTTAGTGGTACCGGTAGGCATTTCGATTTAGTGCGACAGGTTTACATACAATACTTTGTCCAAAAACTACACAATGTTCAATCACAACTTCGATAGTAGGCCTAAGTAGGCACAAAAGCGATATATACGTACAATAAAGTCGCAACAAATGTTTGATAGCACTTAAAATCGACGAGAAATGTCAAATGTCAAATCGTTAAAAACAAAAACACAAGATTCATAACAATGTGACGGTTGCTTTAGCGCTCGGTAAATCGATCAGAGCAGATCGATAAAAGTCGAAGTTCAAAAATCATGTGTGACAAACAAAACAAACATAAGAACATGCCGGTTCCAGCAGATTGCAAAAATTTGGTTTTACAAGTCCACAAAACTCTTATTTTTCATTTAGGAAAACGAATTTCTTTCAAAAACACTTCATACAATACGATAATGTCCGAATAAATCAATCATCCGTCCAATCCCACTTCTGATATGTAATCTCTTACCTTTCCTTACTCCGGTGATGAGTTTGGTTGGGCAAGGATTCGGGCAATAGCCACGGTTTGGCCTCGGTGTTGATGCAGTTGTCGGTGGTTAGGATAAATAACGTACGAGTTACAACACATGATAGTTCAAAATAGAAATATATTAAACAAGTAAATCAACACGATAACTTACATACAGCTAACGTGAATACGATTGGAGTAAAGATTAAATTAGTAGAGTACAACGGTTAGTACCAGCCATGTTGGCATCTTCGAGTCCTCCGTCTTGTTGTCGAAGTGTTGCCCATGACAACACTCCAGTGCCTGTCAAAGATGATCTTGACGAGAGAACGATAACAATAGTCACGGGACGTTACGGCTTTGCCTTCTTCGGTCGTTCAGGTCTACGAAGCTGTTGAGCAGGAGAGGTTAGAAAAGGGGTGGTGGGGGGAGAAAAAGAAGAAGAATAAGAAGAAGTGGGGGTGAAGGGTGGCTAGAGGGTCACCAATACGTGCACATTGTGTGTGTAAGCATAAAGCAAGTGAGTGAGTAGGTGAGTGAGACAGTGAGTGAGTGCGTGTGTGAGTGCACTGTATTCATTTTGACATCTTTAACCATAAATAAATAAAAAATAAATTGTATTTAGAGTCTATCCACTCAGTTATATATAACTGATTTTCAGTGGAGGACTTTAAATCAAACCGACCAAGCCAACCCTGTAGGCCCCGACGCAATCGACGAGTGAGCGATAACCAACCAAAGATAGATATTTTTTATAGAAAATTAAGCAATCAGTGGTATGGACAGTGCGAACACCCGCGAATCAACGCCAGAATCAACAAGGCCGATTCAGAACAACTCTGAATTTATGATGTGCTTCGTTGCTAGGACGGCTCCAAAGTCACCGTTTACAAACTCCTAAGACACGAACTGATGGACTTAAGTCCAAATCAGAAGTTAAAAAACTACTGACTTTAGCGGGAATGGAACCCTGGACCTTCTGCATTGGAAGCAGATACGCTAACAACAAGACCAACGAGCTCGCAGTGTGACCAACTGTCTCGCATGAACTCTGAAAATATAAATTGCAGGTTGTCCAACATAACAATACGGCATATCAGTATGACCAACATTACAAGGAGTGAACAAATGTGACAAACATTATATCTGTTTAAGAACTGCAATGATTCTTTGACTTGTTAAGTTTTTATCAAATTAATTCGATGTTTATTATTATATTTCCTTATATCTCTGAGTGTACCAAGTGATTGATTGTAGTATTGTATATTGTACCATATTAAGTCATTTTGTAGAATGTTCAAATGGCCGTCAGCAGAGGCGCTGGATTTTGAAAATTCCGAGGGGTGCTCAACTTCGTGGAGAAGGGACCAAGCACGGGGGGTTTGGGGGGCTCCGCCCAGTGTTGGCGAAGGAACTTTTAAAAAGAACGCGTTCTCGTGAACGCGTTCTTTTTTTGCGAACTTTTCAGTGAACTTACTCTTTTTTTAAATGAATGAACTTGAACTTTTAAAAGTTCATTCTGAGAACGAACTTTTCAGTTTTAGAAAGTTTATTTGTAAGTTCTTTCCGTGCGCCGAGCAGCCGTCGACTCGCCGCCGTCGACGCCTTAGGTCGACGCTTAAAAACAATAACAAATCGTTGTTCATCGTAGTTTTTTTTGTTTATTTGGATAAAGGACGCGTCAACCGTTAGGTCATAATAAACCACTCTAACCTTAGGGGGGTGGGGAGGAGGGGCCCATGCTGGTCAGAACCAGCCACGGGAAAGGAGAGGAATGGGGGTTTCTCACGTCGCGGTCGTCATCGTCTTTGTCATAGTTCGTTGTGTCATAGTCATCGTCGTCGGGGAGGTCGTCAAGGGAAGGGGGCAAGGTCCTTGACGGACGATTGCCAGAGCTCGCCTCTATTTTTCGTTTATCGTAGGCCTACGTTGACGCACGTTCAGCTAATTTTGACAACATCACGCACGATTCACGAAGTTAAATCGATGTACGCCAACTAATTCGGAAAAAAAATCTTGGAAGCCTATAAAATGCTAAGTATCTGCATTAATTTTACAAGCTGGTCGATGAGAATGTATTACAAATCATCAACACGATCAAAGACAGCTCATCACTTTCGTCCGACTCAAACTCGCAAGTAAATTGGTACTCGAACAACCCTTATGTTTTTTCTCGTTTTTCTTCAATTTACGCTAGCCTTTAGTTAAATAGTGATTTTTTACAAAAGAACTTTTAAAAGAACTTAGTTCATATTTTAGATGAACTTGAACTTTTCAAAATTTAAGTTTTTAAAAGAACTTGAACTTTTTAAAAGTTCATTAATTGAGCTGTGAACTGAACTTTTAAAAAGTTCATTTTAAAAAAGAACTGTCCCAACACTGGCTCCGCCCCCCAACATAGCGCCGCAGGCGAAAATTTTGAAAATCACGTTTTTAGATTGCATTTAGTGCGTTTTAGACAAAAATAGGGGGCTGGATGCAATACCGAAATACTGTAATTTTTGTACCGCAAAAACTAGAAAACTACCAACAAGAGAATTGGAACACTAACGAGATAGATCATCATGTTACCAAAATAATGCAATTTTTTTACAGTAAAAACAAAAAAACTGTTAAAAAAAAATATGGAAGTGCGAGATGGACCATCGAATATGCATATCACTAGGAAAACGCTAAAGTCCCGCCGCGTTGATGGATGAGCTTTTTTGTAAGTTTTTAGTTTGCGTAGGACCACTTTTCCTTTGCAAGTGCTTTTTGAATACATTTTAGGTGATTGTTGTCAAGTTTCTAAACCTCAAAAAATTCATATTAAAACCTTTATTTCTAATGATTCTGTTTAACTATTTCAACTTTTTCTTTCAAAAGGTACTACATCACCATAACCTTAATGTCCATGTGAAATATGAACGTTGTAGCCCCATCCGTTTGGTCAGAATCGGCCCAAATGTCACGAAAATATCACACAAAAAATCGAAAAAAATCGTAAAAGTACGATATTCGTGAGAAATATTTCTTCGATTGTACCCAAAAACGTTGCACGTCTAAGTTCAGAGATTTCAAAGGTTCCCTCCAATTTTCATCAAGATCGCATATGCCGTTTGCCCGGAATCGTGCGAACAAACTGACAGAAAAAACAAAAAACAAACAAACAAAAAAACATTGGAGCTTAATTTTTTGAGGGGTCATTGACATTGAAGTCTTCGCTTCGCTCATCCAATTACGTTCGCGATCGCTTCCAACAATCATGAGCCTTCCTGCATGACTCAAGTGAGTTTGACTCTAGCATAGCATATCAGTTCTCAGCGCGAGCACTGTCGAGTGTCGAGCATGGTTGGGGCGGACTTTTTTAATTTCTGAATTGTAGTAAATAATAATGGCCACTCTTTTGGTGGGGATTCCGGTTCGAGCATATGGAAGTGGAGAAGGGCATGTGTACAAGTGAGAAAAAAAAAACTTTTTTTTTTTAAATACCTCAAAACTTAGATAGTTATAGACCTAACTTTTATTTTAGTCAGGATTTTTGGAGGGGTGCTGCGCACCCCTCCAAACAATCTGAGGGGTGCTTCAGCCCCTGAGCACCCACATAATCGGCGCCCCTGGCCATCAGCTTTGATCTACGTGGGATGATTACGTGGGCGGAGGACCCGAGTTCGATCACCTTTTTGCTCTTTCTCCATTTATATACATTATTGTTCTTACTTCCTTTACGGAAAATATCACGCACAGTATTATAGAAAAATACTTTTATTACCAACGATTCAGAAAGTTAGGTTTCCAAATCATTTGAATGATCATTGAAATGAGGAATATGATAGGCCTACCAGCAAAATGATGAACTAGAAATCATACTGGATCTCTTGACAAACATGAGACTTGGTCCACTGTGTTACCGAGACTTTACTCTAAAATTTGGTTGTTTATTTGACTTATCTTTATATTAGATAAAAACTGTGATATTTTAGCTTTCTTTATAAGCTATGAGAATATGATTAACAATTAGTAACACTGTAAACAGGGGCGTCGGCACATGGGGGAAAGGGGTGGCACATGCCCGCCCCCTGGAATTTCAATACAGGAATTAAATTAACGTAATTTATCCCACTTTTAAATTTAGCTGCAAGTACACAGGCGATGTTTTCTGTTCCTAGCTAATAGCTAAAAGTTGGATCGATTATGGCTACTTGGTTGTTTTAATTCGTATCTAAACGTAATTTAAATGCAGTGTTTGGGATAGTTCATTTCAAGACTTGCCAATGATGTTAGATAATAGTGTATCGTTACGTTTTTAGATTTGACATCTACAAGTGCAGCACCGTTTCAGTCTAAGTCCTTCGTCCCCCTCGATGTAGGCAATTATTTAAATGATCACAAATGTAATCAATTAACATTTTAAAATAAAAAAGACCTCCTTGAGAAACCATGGACAGCACCATCTTCTTACGACCTTTCATCAGACGCTGTAGGCAAGATAAATTTTCGGCTAGCTTGGTTATCACAATATCCATGGTTAGCCTACTCATGTGTCACTCGCGGACCACTTTGTAAAAAACTGTGTACGTTGTTCAGACCAAAGGTTTCAAGAAGAGTTCAAGGTGAATTTATAACTCGCCATTCTATGAAATTTAATGACCAACAATACCGCCAAACTTCATGTTCAAACCAATTGGCATAAAGAATCTGTTGAAAAGTCATTGAATTTCCTACAAACACTTCAACTTTACCACATATATTGCACATACATTATTTGTTTATGTATTAACCTCCGTGCCCTCCCCTGCGAAAAATCCTGCCCCTGACTGTACAAAAACATCCTGGCAAAACTCTGCCTACAGAAACAGCGTCATTCATTCCTTATGCACATAAGTGGTTTTGCAGACACTGACTAGCCCACTCTGATAGGTGTTTTACAAAAACAACTATATTTTAACTCATTTTCATTGGTCAGAATGTATCATATGATCACACACAGATGCCTAGGAATAACATACATGCTAACGAGTTAAAAATAAAAGTTTCCAGAAAAAGTCTTGATAGGAGGTTTTGCAGTTCCAGCTACAATATATAATTCTGTTAAAATGAAGATTTACGCTGATGTCGATTTATTATATGGATTGTTAGATGGAAACGGAATAAAAATAACATAATATCACTATTATATTACAGTACGAATAAAATGTGAAAGTAGGACTATTTATGTGTATTTATAAAGTCCAACTTTTAAACTTGGAGAAGTAGAGCTATGTCATTGGGCATTTTCTTCTGCTTGATTTAAGCATGTATGTGGATATTAATATCTGTAAAATATACCAGCCTAGTATATTTTACCGATCTTGTGTAGAGATATGTTTTTGTTAACGTAAGTTGTATACATTTGAAACATGAATTCATAATTAATGCCGATATCGTCATGCTTTCTTGGCCACTGATAAGTGACAAGTACTTGTATGATTTTAGGATGTGTGACATGAAGGACGCCAAAGAAGAGATGCCTGCATGTTTTGAGAACGAGGTCCACAAGTGGTCGTTAGAATGTAAGTAGTATACGCTAATTTTTCAATATGAGATAATTTCAAGCATACACGTGGGAAACACCGTGAATGCTATACTTTTGCATATTTTCAGTCTTGCGGGATACTTATATAAAAAGTAACGTAAATTATAGTATCATTTGAACGTACATTTGAATGTAACATTAATTAAAAAATAATATAAACCTATTTCCAACAATCTCGGTGTGTGTGTGTGTGTGTGTGTGTGTGGTGTGTGTGTTGTGTGTGTGTGTGTGTGTGTGTGTGTGTATTTATTTATTTTTATTTTTATTTGTATATAATTTTACCCATAGGGGAGGAAACAAAAAAAACGAAAAACAAAGAAAATAAATGTCGAAAATGATTAATATAATGACGGGAATAAAAGGGGTTTTAGCAGAAAAA